>JAFELL010001886.1:65000-85000 GCA_019059645.1 Caranx melampygus | reverse complement strand
GGGGAAAGTTTGAGGATGAGCAGGAAGAGAGAGAGAGGGAGTGAGTGTGTGTGTGTGTGTGTGTGTGTCCGGGTCATTACACATTCATGCTGTGCAGCCAAAGTTTGCTCCGACTCACAGAAGCTTCTTCTAAACTCCAGAGCAGATCCCAGAGTCTCCGAAGACGAAGCAAAAACACGCCGGGCTGAGTTCTGGGAGAATGTGAGAATAATGATGCACAAGACATCCCAGTGTTTCAGCCACAAACACGGAGTCGTACTCAGAAATATGACACGACACCAAAAGGAAGAGTGGACCACACAAGTCCAGACGTCTCCGTGGTGCCTTCAAGGACCCACACATCCAACACGTTTTCACATTCCAGTTCATTTTCGTGCTGAAAGCATGTTCCAGAGCAGCAGAGGGTGAGCTCATCTCTCTGGGATCAGTCCACCGTCTCACGTCTCCAGAGTCACCGTCCGTCTCTAAAATGGACTGAAGCCACGGCCGGTCGCTCCAATCAGCCAATCAGGTGGAGGCGGATTAGAGCGGCTGCTATCAGCAACACAGAGTCATCAGAGGGATTTACAGATAGAGCAAACTCTCTTCCAGCACAGGAGTCCCAGTCTCACCGGACTGTGTGAGGGGGAGATGGAAGAGCAGATAGAGCAGAGAGATGGAGGGGGGGGGGGCGGCTGCTGCAGGTGAGCATGAGGACGGCTTCCTCAAAGAAAACTACAGACTGAACTACAAAGACCAGGGTGGACTGGACCCAGAGCTCCAGGAACCTGCTCCAGACTCCAGAGAAGAAAATCAATCTGTTCCAGCACCAACACACCTCCTCCCTGACTTTTGACCCCCCCCCCCCCTCCACTGGAACAAACATCTCCTCAGCAGAACCTGCCGCGAGAACGCAGCCTGCTGCGGGACCACAACCTGCTGCAGGACCACAACCTGCTGCAGGACCACAACCTACCACGAGACACACATCACACACACACTTCCTGTCTCCTCGCTGCTTCAGTCTGATGATAGTGAAACACAGACCTCCCCCCCCCCTCGCTCTCTCTGCTGAGTGCAAAGTTTCACGCGTCTCTGGGTTTTGCAGTTTTACACATTACTTCCAGCGCTGGGGGAGCGAGAGTGGCTTCAGAGACGCCGCAAAGAAAAAGGTAATAACATGTCAGGATTGTGGGGACTGGCAGCAGATTGAGCGTCACACGTGAGGAGCCAGTGGGTGAATTCGGAGCGTAAGTGCAGACTCATTGTGAATGCTGGCTGAAAACACGGCTCGTTCATTTCTCAAAAGTTGGATTATAAAAAGGCCCCGGAGTCACCGAGGAGAGTTTCAAATATCAAACCTCATCCAGAGGCTGGAGACGCAGCGGCACACCACTCGCTCTGGAAGTTTTCCACTTTAACTCTCTCTGGCTCCGAGGCCTGCTTTCTTTTTTTCTTAATCCAAACTTTTACAGACGGCGGAGCTGCAGAAGAAAAGGCAAGGTCACGGAGCGCTGCGGGAGAACCAGAGCAGAGCGCACACACACGTCTGCGAGCGTGAGCGTCAACAGAGCCGCTGCTGCAGGCCTCCGTCTGTCAGTCTGTGCCCCAGCACCGACGCCCCCAGCTCTGCTCAGACCACGCCACGCCAGCCTGAGCCCGAGGCGGCGTTCACGCTGGCTGACGACCGATTCACATCTGTGCCACCAATCAGACGTCAGATGTTTGACCTCACGGTGACCCTGTCGACGCCACAGGAAGTGGCTCCCATCCATGATGGCGGAGGTGACTCCGAGCTGCAGTTAGACGCCATCAGATCTGACTGATGAGGCGATTTAAGAGAATGCAGGAGAACAGCACACACACACACACACGCGCGCGCAGACACACACACACACACACATACACAGGCTATAAGGCCGGGCTGTGAACATGCATCGATAACAAGGCCAAGAGAATCTCACACACTCACATGGGAAATAAATATTAAGACCATGCTCCACACACACACACACACACACACACACACACACACTAATGTTCTTCAGAGAAAGGTCAAAGGTCGACACAGAGAAAAATCACTGTGTGAAAAAACCTAATAGTTGTTCAGCCCTGAGCTGTGGTTATAGTAACACACACACACACACACACACACACACTGAGGCTCAGAGGTCGTTTCTGTCTAATTTTAGAATTAATTGCCTGCAGTCAGTTCAACGAGCTGCTTCAACGTTTACTGTTAGTGAAGCTACGCTCTGCTCCTCAACAACACACACTGTGATGTTCACTGTTCACACCTGCTCACACCTGCTCACACCTGTTCTCACCTGCTCACACCTGTTCACACCTGTTCACACCTGCTCACACCTGCTCTCACCTGTTCTGACCTATTCACAACAGTTCAGAAGAACTGATTATGATTTATTCATGTTCCGGGCTGGTCGTGTTGTTTCTCCTGTTGATGTCAGAGATCCTGACGAGGGCTTTCACAGTCCTTTACCTGGGCAGGTGAACGCAGCGACTGAGACCAGAGTCCTGTCTCCGTCCTCCTGCTGTTCACTTTTTCCACTGTGTCCAGTGGAATCGAACCTGCGAGCGACTGCTGTGATGTCTCTTCTGGAGGGGGGGCGGATGATGTTCACGTGTTTCTGCGGATGCTTCTTTTTAACAGAACAGACTTTTCCTTCCTGGTGGACACGCTGCTGCTGTGTCCGTGTCCCTGGGCCCGAGACACAGAGTCAGAAAAATCAACCTGATTTTCAGGACAGAGACTGTGTTCAAACTGACAGCACCAACAACGTCCTCCGTGTGTCCACTCAGTAGAGACAAGCAGAGTGGAGTGTGTCAGAGTGCGATGTGAGGAGCAGGAAACAGGAGCGCTGATGATAGACATCAGCCTGACATGATTAAACCAATCTGCTGCAGCTCAGAGGGAACAATCAGCAGAAAGCTGAAATGACACTGGTTCCATCTTCAGTCTGTTTCATAACCAGCATCAGCTCGTCCTCCTCCTGTTCTCCTCCTGCTGTGTCTGTCCATCGCCCCCCTCGCTCTCTCTCTCTCCCCCTCCCTGTGTTTTTTTTGCACAGCTCACACCCTCCTGTGTCACGTCTCCACCTCTGTCTCCATGCAGCGCTGCTGTTTGTGCTGAGGGCTACAGAGGCAGTGTGCAGAGCAGAGAGGCCTGCAGATGAATCAGCCGGCTGCAGGGCAGATAAACATGGTTGTAGTCTGGGGTGGGGGTGGGTTGTGCAGCCTGTGGCCCCCGTGAGACAGAGCAGCAAACAGACAGAGTGAAGCGCTGCTGCTGCTGCTTTTTAATGTGCTAATGTTTTTATTTTTAGCCGTTACACTGCCGAAGTGGTTTCTGCTCTCTGGACTTTATTCTTCTGCTGCTGAGTCTGAGCTTCACCCACAGATGAATCTCCGCTCCTCCTCCTTCACCCTGCGCTGCAGGTACAGGTCCACACGTTCACACTGTGGCCTCCAGCTCCACATATCAAACTGTAAACACACTCAACCTCTGATCCTCACTGCAGTGAACAGGAGCAGAGCAGGGACTACTTTCAGCGGCGGATTAATCCACAGTGTGTGTTGTGGTGAGTAGCTGTCCGTGGTGCTGATACTGCCGACATCATCTCAACATCTTTCAACTTATAGATCTGTTTCATTAATCAATAAACTGTTTGATCAACACACGTCATGATTATCTGATCAAGTTTAAACTGGTGAGATGGTTTAAAAACAACATATCCACATCAGCCTCTGTGTGTGTGTGTGTGTGTGAGGGCACCACATGAAACAAACACTGTTTGAACACGTGTGTGTTCATGTTCATGTCAGACTGACGGTTCAGGAAAGTTTCACAGAAGTTCAGAGGCTGTTTCACTGTCTGACGTTCACTTTTACAGGAAGTTCACTGACCCCTGAATGCAGCAGCTCCAGCAGCAGCAGCAGCAGCAGCAGCAGCAGCAGCAGCAGCAGCAGCAGCAGCAGCCACAGCCACAGCCGCAGCTCCAGCAGCAGCAGCAGCAGCAGCAGCAGCAGCAGCAGCAGCAGCAGCCGCAGCTCCAGCAGCAGCAGCAGCAGCAGCAGCAGCAGCCACAGCCGCAGCTCCAGCAGCAGCAGCAGCAGCAGCTCCAGCTCCAGCAGCAGCAGCAGCAGCAGCAGCAGCAGCAGCAGCAGCAGTCTGCAGCAGTCTGCAGCAGCAGCAGCAGCTCCAGCTCCAGCAGCAGCTCCAGCAGCAGCTCCAGCAGCAGCAGCAGCAGCAGTCTGCAGCAGCAGCAGCAGCAGCAGCAGCAGCAGCAGGTCGGGCTCAGCAGGGTCAGGTCCTCCTACTAAAGCCGGACTAACAGTGGATCCACCTCGAACCAGATCAAACATCAGGGGTTATCAGGTGGATCCAGAGTCGACATGAGCTCATACACAAACAGGACAGTAAAACATGATCACACAGATACAGAGGGAGAGTAAACACACACACACACACACACACACACACACACACACACACACACAGTGAGTACAGCAGCATTATCAGCACTGTGGTAAACATTTGTCATTCAGCTCAGCACCTCAGGCTGAATTCAGCTTACACTGCTGCAGCTCAGGCCGTCACTGTCACTGAGAGAGAGAGAGAGTGTGTGTGTGAGAGTGTGTGTGTGTGTGTGTGTGTGTGCTGCATACCTATATTTAGTGAGTGTGTGATATTGGACGCTGCTGCTCCAATGTCACTCTGTGTTTATTGGAGGTAAAACTCCTAACTCATATTCATTGACAGCAACATAAAGCTGCCTGTCGGACTGTCCTGTGTGTGTGTGTGTGTGTGTGTGTGTGTGTGTGTGTGTGTGACCGGGGAGGTTAGCAGTGAATCATGTGGGTGTGTGTGAGTGATGTTGTCCTGATCACAAGGACAGGACAGAGGTGGCTGCAGAAGGTCGGGGCAGAAACTCTATTTATAGACATGTAGAGATAATCTGCATCTATTGGTTCATTATCAATCCATCGATTGATCGATCGATCAGTCACACATGCAGCTGATTGTGTCATCAGCCCGAGCAGTGTCTCCTCTCTCAGATCATCGAAACTTTCTCTGATGAGGGAGCTTGTCCTGATGCTGACCTCAGCACTTTGGTTCTCACACACACACACACACCATCAACAGGGAGAGAAAAGAGCTTTCTATCTTCCACCATAAATCTACAGTGTGCACTCACACACACTCCTCTGCTGTCACACCTGTCAGTGGCTGGAGTGAGTGTTGTTCTGGATTTGAAGAGAAACTGGAGAAACAAATCGAATTAAAAGAATCGATCCTGACGTGTGGCGTCGGGAGGTTTTCTGGCCCAGTGCAGGAGACCGAGACCAAACCCTGGCACTGAACTGACAAAGAAACCTGACCTGGCTGCTCTGTGTGGTTTATAAACTGGAGCTCATGTTGTGCTGCTGCTGCTCTCACTGAAGCTGCCTGTGATCTTCTACAACATCAGGAGCTCCTCTCCGTCCCGCTCTGACCACTTGTTGTCCGACTCCATCACCTCCTCTCAGGCTGCAGGACAGTGGAGGAAGAAAAAAGCCGGGATTTGCGAACAGGAATCAAACTGACCGACGTGTCATGTCACTTTATTTTGAAATCAAGTCTTCCATGTGATGGGTTCCTGCCCCCGGAGAGCAGCTCTGCCACAGGAAGTGAGTGGTGTGGCATCAGGTTAAAGTGTTTAGCAGCGGAGGCTGAAGACTGGCGAGCTCTGGGTCACCTCTTTCTGTTTTACAGGAAACTACAAACTACAAGTGTGTGTGAGCTGTGTCACGCTCAGACTGGATGAAGAGCTGATGTGTCACCATGGTGATGTATATGAAGGGTGATGTCACCGTGACCTAAGTGGCGTCCTGTCAGCAGGGTCATGGGACACAATCAGGATTCATCAGCCGAGGTGCTCTGTGACATTTCCGCCGCTCGCTCGCTCGGTCAGATGGGAGTTTGTGGAAAACGCTGCCGCAGCCGAAAACAAAGAGAAAAACAACAACCAGAGGCATTTATGTGAAAACATGCGTTAGGTCACTCCTCCTGAACCAGACAGAGAAAATCCAGTGAGTCACAGTGTTTTCTCATGTCCTGCAGGACCTGCTGTTTCCCTTCAGGCCAGCAGAAGGACGAGGAGCTTGTTAGCATTGTTCATTAAACCAGTGGCTACTTGTCTGAACTGTTTAAACTGATTTCATCTGAAGAACAAAGAGAAGAGAGACTCTGCATCTGAAAAACACGAAGCCAGGCTCCACAGAGGCGTCACACTGAACCAGTCAGACTCCAGTGCTCCCCGTTCCCCCCTCACATCACAGCCTGCACGTCCTGAGGTCCCTGAAAGCACCATGAAACAGCCACATAATAGTGTTGAAGCCGTCACCACAGACGTAACGAACTCATGTTGGGAACATTAAGAGCCTGGCTGATCCGTCCAGATCATGACTGCTCATAAACACACAAAGCCTCTCATCTCTCAGCCCCCACATCTACATCACCTACAGCACACGTACAGTGATGATGCTAACAGCTAACAGCTAACATCCACACACCTGATGGAAGTGATGAACGGAGGAGGAAAGCAGCTTCCTGTGTTTTCATCATCATGTCAGATTTTCATTACATTTACTCTTTAATAATCCACTTTTTTTATGATCTGTTTTCTGAAGCCCCTGTGGAACACGTCATCGTCTTTAAAGACGTCTGTCCAGGAGCTGTGGAGTTGAGACAACATCCTGTCTTGTTGTTAACGTCGTGTCCAGAGACGGACGACGTCCTGAGTTTACTCTCTCTACCTCTTTGAATCATAAACAGCTGTATTTGTTCTCAGAGACTCATTTTTAAACACGGCAGAACGCAGTGCTGACTGTTAATGCAGCTTATGTTAAATTAACACATGAAGGCAATTAAACACATCTTATTAATCCAACATATGTCCACTGACATCTGCTCCATCAGTGCTGAGCCCGTGTGCAGCAGCGGCGGCAGCAGACGACGCTTTCTGAACTTCCACAGGCTGAACGAATGAAAACACAGTCGTTCATCGCGGCAGCAGCAGGTTCATCATTTCAAACACACGTTACACAACCCAGCTTTGTTCAAACTTTCATCAATCTGTTTGAAATTCTAGTGAAGATCTCAGAGTTTCCAAACATGTCAGGCTGTATCACAATACGAGGAGTGTGAAATACTAACCAGTGAATCCAGAGCCCTTCTCTGAATGTAATGAAGCGTTCTGCCTTTAAATATTTCACCTAACAGGAGCGCGTTGATGTCTGAGCGGTTTGATAAAACCAGGAGACGCAGAATGAGTCAGAGACGTGACAGCCACCGTGTGCTGGACTAAATCACTCCTGAAGCAACTGAAGGAGGAAATCAGAGCCCAGCGCGCGCCTCTGATGGCTCGTGTGACGTCTCCTCCTCTTGTCTGTAGAGTTTCGTGTGGCCAGAGACAAATCCCTCTCTCTCACGGACGATGAAGTATTCATGCGTTATTTGTTTCCTAAATGTATTTGTTGAATAAATGATGACGTGCTGTGAAGTGTTTCTGCAGACGGAGCTCTGAGGTCCATTTATCAGAGCGTCTCAGGTCAGCGCTTCAAAACAGTTCAAAACCACGTCAAGAGTCAAGAGTTGAACTTTCCTTTCTGCTGACTGAGCTGCTCTGTGGGCGGAGCCTCTGTGGACAGAGGGTATACAGAACTGCACATCACCGTGGCAACAGTATATAGACTTTACTGGACCAGGTAGAAGACACCTGAGCTTTTTAAGTTGAACTATAGTTTCCAAACACAGAGATGATGCACTTCAGTCAGTTCACACCTGGGACACCAGGTGACCACTGTCACACACCTGCGCACCAGAGGATCTGATTGGCTCAGGTGACCACACTGTCACACACCTGTGCACCAGACTGAGTAATCTCACCTCAAAGATGAACTCGTCTTTATGACATCATCCATGACTCATCCTCAGTGAGTTCTCCCTCATGAATATTAATTACTGCTCAGAATGAAGTGTGGGTGGAGCCAGAGGAGCAGCAGAGTGACGTCCGTCTCACTGAGTAACGTCTTCTTCACCTGAGAAGACGCTGATCTACTAGGACATGGGTTAGTTCAGGTCAACGGGTTCCCCTCACACCTGCGCTGACCTGAGGTCAGGTTTCCTGGTCCACCTCTGCTCATGGTGAGCCTCCTCCAGACTTTCTGCCCTGCTCTCCTCCTGCTGGTCAGTATTTTCCTCCTCTTGGTCATTTTTCAGGTCTGAATTGCCCCGTCACCACGGCGACCTTCTGTGGCCTTCGGGGGACAGAAGTCAAATCCCCGACATGTGAATATGAGACAACTCGTTGAATAAAACATGAACGGGCTGAAATGAGAAAATCTCTCACTCCTAATTATCTTTTCTTTCTTTTCTAGGTTTCGCAGGCGTTTTATGATCTTTCCTTTTTGCCCTCAGCCTCCATTCATTTCCGACCCCGTGACGTTGGCGTTAGCTCAGCTCATCGCTCACTTCCTGTTCTCCTCCGGCTGTGTCAAAACACCGAGCGGCTGGATCTGGGACGAGGCCGCTGCAGGGCACGACGCCGAGCTGCTGGACGCTGCGGTCTCTACAGGACGACGCAGACGAGTCCAGCTCTACACTGACTCACACGGTGAAGCTGCTCCTCCTACACACTCGTGTGTGTTTTATTTATTTCATGCACCAGCAGCTTCGTGCACAGGACAAATCCACCAACTTCATCCAGCCTGTTTTTATTTAGTCCCACAGACTCTGAGTCCTGGGACGTCTGCAGGGCCGAGGAGACGCTCCACACTTCTGATTAAAAAAAAACAGAGCCTGAAGGGGAGAAGTCAAGTGTGACTCCCATGGTGCATTGCACTGAGAAACGTAGTCTTACTCTGGATGTTTTCATGTGCATACTAAAACATACAGTTACTGTTTTACCACTGAAAGTTGGATGGATGTGAAGTTAAGGTTTGTGCTCAAATCTCTTTTGGTCATTGAAGGCAGCAGGTGAAAAGTTTCATCAGAGGGAATGAGACCTGAACATCAGCAGCAGCTCCAGGCTTCACGGTGACAGCCAGTGTTCGAAGACTTCGCTCCATTTAATGCAACAAAAACCTCAAGGAAACCACGAGAAGATGGAGATATTCCCACATGAAGGAGACTCAGCAGCAGCTCACTTTGCTTTTTATGGGATGGAACTGTGGCAAAAATAGACAAAAGTGCTTTGATTGTCTTTTATGGAATATAAATGTCTTTTCTAAGAAACTCAGAGTCGAGGGAGATCCACTGAGAGAAACTACACAGTTCAGATCTGAAGTGGAAAATGAGCAGACAGAGACAGAAAGTGGTCCATCTGAGTCTGGATCAGGATCTTCATCCTCATCCTCATCAGCACCTGTCTGTTGGTCTGACTGCAGCTTGACTTGTGCATCCAGTCCCCCACAGATGGAGGTCAAAGGTCAGACAAGGTGTGAGTTACAGCTCAAGGACAGCCCAGCAGGTGGAAGCCTGGTCCCAGTGTCCCAGTGTCCCAGTGTCCCAGTGTCCCGTCCTGCTGCTGCTGCTGTGCCTCATTCATTAGTCTGTCCTACATTCAGCTGCTGGTGGCCGTACGCTCCTGTTGCAGGAGGAAACATACAAACAGCCACAGGCTCCGGCGTTAATGATTAAATGCAATTACACTGGGTGGACTTTGTAGCAGCTGCATATTTACACGAAACAAGACTGAAACTCTTATCGCTAATGATTTTAAACTCTTTTGGATGCAGCGGGTTAATAATGCATGAGCACACAGCGGCCTCCTGCTGCAGAGCTGCTGGAGAACACAAACCCAGAGAGGACGGACGGACGTCCTGACACAGCACACTGCAACTTATCGAACACAAATCAGAGCAGCGGGGGGGGGGGGGGGGGGGGGGCAGCTCCGCGCTTGTCCCTTAGCTCTGAATGAGGCGTTTGGACGTTTGCGAGCTTCCTGGCACTCGATGAAAAGACTCCATGCTGAGATAAGAGAGGAGCAGGAGGAGGAGAGATGGCTGCGCAGGAATAAATAGCAGGATGTGTTCTGTGTGGAGCGCCGCGCTGCGATAAAACCTCCGGCTTTGTATCACGTCGTTCCTCTGTCTCTCACCGTTTCCCACCCCACCCCCCTCCGACAAAGGATACGAGGCCTTTCACACTGTTTTTTTGTCGCCTCTGTTCAAAGGGAGACGACTGTTTAAAAAGCCCATTTATTTATCTGCTGTGAGTTAGATATGCCGCCACAAATCTGCCAGCGGCTCATGTAAACAGGCACAATGACAAGCCTTTGGAGGGCGCGTAAACCGCAGGCTTTTAAAGCTTCCACATCACTGTTTGAATACTGAAACACCTCGCCGTCCCGGGGGAGCGCCGACACTCTCTGCTCCAAATCGATAGAAAACACAAACCTCAACGTTTCATCCCAAATCCTCCAGGCCTCTCTGCTCTCAGACTGTGAACACACACACACACACACACACACACACTGAAGCACAGGTTGTGTGGAGTGAGACCTTGCTCATGATAATAATAATGATGATGATGATCTGTGTCTGAGCTCCAACGTTAACTACAGTCTGCAGCAGTTAAAACCAGGAGCATCAATCAGCTGCTGTGAGCTTCACTTGAGGAGACGAGACCCGTCGACCTCCCTGAGCCTGGGTTTGGAGGAGCTGGGAATTGAACCACCGACACAGGGACCTATAACCCGCTGTGCCACCCGAGCCACGGCGCCTTCAGGCTCTCAAACCTTATATAACACCTAACGTTCCCTGTCCCTGCCTTTACCTGCCACTGTGTCAAAGTGATGTGCACATCACACACTGTGCATTATTCTGAAATGTCACGGCCATTCTGCACAATGGGGACTTTTATTTTGGTAATTTCAGTGCCATTTTCTTCCTAATACATTTGCACTTTAGCAGAGTGAAGCCAGTCCAGATGTTCCACAGCAAACTGGGAACACTGGTGTTTGAGTGGTGCTGTCAGACTGCACCTTTCACCCTCTTCTTCCTGACAGTGATTCTCAACGCTGTAGAAATGTCTCACTTTTGGCTTTAATGTGAAAAACCTGCAGGAAGTTGATTCTTACTGACAGCAGCTAAACAATGAACAAGAAGAAAAAAGGGAATTCATTAGTGAACAGACTCAGTTTCTGATTTATCGATCCACAGGAGGGACAAACAGAACCCTGACCTCCGGAGAGTCCGGTTCTCCCTGCCGGTTTCAGACCTCACGCTCCACAAACAGAGCAGAGCTGACGGGTTCAGGGTGGACCTGTCGACCCCCACCAGGAGCGGGAGTCACAGCAGACACCTGTCAGAGGGCACCTGTCCTGCCCGGGCCTCCAGGTGGGGACGACGTGCGGCGGATGAGAACAGACGTTAACAGCAGTTTAGCGGCTCAGCTGTCAAACAGCTTCACCTGAGCTGCTGCTTCCTTTGTCTCCCACCTTCAGGAGGCTCCTCATGGTAAACAAGGCTAATCCACAGATCAGAGCAGGGAGGGCGATGTTTCCTTGTACCCTTTAAATCTACACACACACACACACAGACGCATGGGGGGGGGGGGGGGGGTGATAAGACTGCTATCAGACAAAGTGCTGATATTAAAGGATCAGTTCACCCGGGGCCGGCCGCCTGACGTCAGGACACACGAGTCGAGTCGAGCTGAGCGGCGGCTCTGAGTCGTAGAAGCCAGATAAAGTTCTTCAGAGCTGAGGATGAGGCATGAAAGCTCTCCGAGGATCTACATCAAAGTCGGGCTGCTCCTGATCCATCTGCTGCTGGACGACCGTGACCACGACCACCCCACGGCTTCATCAGGCCGGGCTAAATATAGACGTCAGGGGGCTCAGATAATGTCCAGGAGACGGAGAGACTGTCAGCACCGTTCAGTCTGATCGTGAGTCTGAGTGCAGAGAGCACAGGAGGTGATGAAGTCTCTGTGATAAACACACGTTTCAATCACTTCAAACGACAAAGGCTGTGTGGGTGGAGGAGTCAGGGAGCAGCAGGTGGAGGCTGCACTGAAGAGAAGGATGGAGAGTCAGTAATTACACAGGTTCATCACTGAGCGCCTTGTTACTGATCAATGACCTCAGAGGCACAGAGTTTGGCTTCTCTGTAAACTCGTCTCTGAAACCAGGAGACATGATGGATGTCCTTCTTGTGTTTGTGTTCAGAGGAAGACAGTCAGTCAGAGAGCATGATGGGAAACAAAGACCAGCGGATCTCGTCTTCCACAGGGATGAAGGACGGACTCACACAGGAAGTGACACAACACAAAGAGTCAAGAACATGGGTTTGAAGTAGGATGATGGTCTGGCAGACGGATCAACACCAGGATCTGTGGACTCACAGAGACATTAGAGCGGGACACGAAGTCGGAGCGGGGTGCAGACTAATCCCTGGAGTCTGCTGAGGTCTGTGAGCTCCACGTCTCATCACATAAGTCAGCTCTCGTGTCCGTCTGAATATTCTTCAACAAAACGAAGAGTCCTCTGACGGTTTTCACTTTCTCAGAGGATTTTCACTGACGTTCACTCTGACGCTGCTCAGACCGTCCGTGTCAGACACGTCTGCAACCAACGCCTGCGTTTCCTAAAGCCAACTGAACCGCAGCAGATCACAACAGGCTCTTATGGTTTCAGGAGGTCGTGGTTTATGTCAGGTGAGAGATGCTGATGTCATGTGTTCAGGTGAGGAGGAGGAGGAGGAGGAGGTGCGGGCCTCGGAGCTGAGTGTGTTGTATCAGGGTGAACACACAGGAGGAAACATGATGACAACAGCAAAACACAACGGCAGCGACTCTGCACCTGACTGACTCATCGCTCTCTCTCTCTCTGTGACCAATCATCTCCTCCCTCGTTCTTCTTCTTTTATTCCTCCGTCTCCCTCCCTCTCTCCCTCTGTTGTGCTGTTTTCTCTCCCTCTCTCTCTCCGTCATGACAAATTGCATTCACATGATTACATTTCAGAATAATTACCCCACGCTGCCTTCCACAGAACCTCCCTATAACTCACCGTGCTGGCTATAATAACCAGGCACCGAGCTTTAATTCTTATATCGCCGCCATGACAGACAACATAAATGGGAAAAATGGGCCGAGCAACAACACAGACGTACTGCAGAGAACATCCACAGTCCTGCAAATCCCCCCAGTAATTGCCTGATCTCAGTAATCCATCTCCAATACTTGGGAGACTGTTATTTCTTGTCCCCAGCGCTGCAGCTCCGGTCGCAGAGACTGAGGCATTGTGGGGGAAATTGCAGCGGTGATGTACGACGGCAGATGGAGGGAGCAGCTTTGCAGATGAAACACTCAGGTTGTGTTCATGATGTTGACTTAGAGCAAATAAAACTTTCTTGGTGTCGAGGGAAGCAGGAGAGATTTCAGCTTCCACACGACACGACGCTGCCATGTGTCCACTGCAGCACGTAGATCACACGCTGTGATCACATTTATTGATGAGGACTGTAACGTCAGTGCAAAGTCTTTAACGGCTGCACAGGATCAGACCTAATGATATATATATATATGTGTCGTTTCACTTGGTCACGTGTCAATAACCAATAACCTTTCTGTTGAACACAAGAAGCTCAAATGTGACTTGTGACGCACTCGTTCGGACTCGGCCTGTTTCATTGGCTGTTTGTTTGTGTGGGAGGAGCACTGCTGGTAAGAACCTCCTGAACATCTGGTTCATAAGTTACAGACAAAATAAACAGGTAAATAACCTCTGTGTTCATCAGTGAGACACTGATTCTACAGACAACAACTCCCATGATGCCTCACTACTCTCTGTGACCTCACCTCATAATGACAAGTCTGATAATCTGGACTCATTATTTAAATCAACATTTATAACTGTCAAATGAAAGTGACCTGTGGTTTCTGTGTGTTTAACTGCAGCTGAGATAAAAGCTTTAACCGAAGAAGAAGAAGAAGAAGAAGAAGGAGAGAAGAAGAAGAAGAAGAAGAAGAAGGAGAAGGAGAAGAAGAAGGAGAAGAAGAAGAAGTCTGATGAGAGCTCAGTGTTGAACCAGAGCTGCACATGCATGAATTCCACTTATTAGGTAAAACACGTTGTGTGAGCGCTGCCTCGCGCTGCAGTGCATTCTGGGAGCAGTCTGAGGTCAGTATGTCACGGTTCACAGCTTGCTGTTAAAACTACACGTTTTTTAATGAAGAACGTTGGAGCTGGAGCTCGTGTGTTTACAGCATCATCAGGATTATTATAGCTGCTATTAGCGGGTCTCTGACACACACACACACACACACACACACACACGTTGTAGTGATGACTGATGAGAGAACTCGATCACAGCTGGACGTCTGAGCTGCACAGGCTCTGTCTGAGCAGGAGGCTGGGTCAGGCTGCCCGTCGCCCGCCTCACAGCAGATCATCAGCTTATTTGTGACAAAATCACTTTCACTTTCATTTGAGAAAAGTGACACCCACCTACTTTAAAGATAATACTGAGGAGAGCATTTACAGAGCGGGGCTGATGAAGAGCATTATCATCAGTTCTGACTATGATCGTCCCACTGACTCACAGCTGACAGGGGAAGAAAGGGTGGAATATTTAGTAGAAGAAGAAGGAGTCTTCTTCTTCTTCTTCTGTTCTGTCCAAATGGATTGGATAAGGTTTGAAAGACCAGGTTTACAAGCAGAGCCTGTTTCCTGTTGGAGTCTGGCTCGGTCCAGATGTCAACAGGCCTCAGCAGCATCCTCTTCCACCGTTACACAACATCATCCCCACGTTAGTGCGACTTGCTGTTTGTTTTGTGAGTCACTGACTCCAACTCTCTCCTGATCTGAAGGACTTTCATCTCCTCTCCCTGAGCTTCCTCGTCCTCTCTCTGTGACTCTTCTCGGCTGTTCGACGGATGATTCAGTTGCAGGTTTGTCTGTTTCTCCATCTGACACTGGTGACTCAGAAACACAGCAGGATGACACTAAACTCTCACTCTACTGGTCTTCATTATTTCTCTCTCCCTCAGAGGCCTGGAGGAGATTCAGCAGCTCTGAATCTGAGGAGAGAGGAGAAGATGGAGCAGGAGGTCCTGGCTGTGCTGGAGAGGAGCTGAGCTGGAGGGCGAAGCTCTTAACGGACCAGTTGATCTACACTCTGACCTCGACCTCCAGCCCTGAGCTCTGAGTCGAGATCCAAACACTGGGACTGTGGACACGAGCAGCTGAAGTGAATGAGTTTCCTCCTCGTGATGTTTGGACTCAGCCTTGTACTGATGTGGAGCTCGGAGCAGAGCTGCTGTTGCTCTGCGTCCAGAGGAGCCAGAGGAGCCAGTGGAGGTGATTCGAGCTCCTCTTGGACGTCTCCTCCTACTGGAGATCCTCCAGGTCAGAGAGATTATATTATCTCATCTGGACTTGGAACAACCTGGTCCCAGATCAGCAGCAGGAAACAGCTCTCCACATCTGCTGCTCATCCTGCTCTGAAGCTAAGGACCAGCACCATCCGCAGGATCTTTACACACACTCTTATCATCCTGTCTGTGGCGTTACACAGATGACTGATCAGCTGCAGTACCATCAGCGTCCACCAGTGGCCCCCGCTCCACAGGTCGGGGGCCACAGCTCTGAACCAACTCCACCGTTCGTCATTAACATCGTCCTTGTGACGGCGTCGCAGGATCAAATATTTGGCTTTTATCAGCGTCAGCACGGACCTTTCACGTGTTCACCAGAGCATGTGATCATGTGTGAGCTGAGCTCTGCAGCCTGACGGCACTGTGTGTGTGTGTGTGTGTGTGTGTGTGTGTGTGCACTCTTGAATAACAAGATAGATGGATTATGACAAAGAGAGCATTGTGTGTGTGTGTGTGTGTGTGTGAGGGAGAGAGGAGTGGGCGAGTGAGTGAGAATAGCAGTGTGAGTTGGGCGGGCGGGCGAGGGTAAGAACAGTATAGCAGGGGAGAGAGAGAGAGAGGGAGGGTAAAGCAGGATGTGAGGAGGGAGAGACAGAGATGGATGACTGAAGCTCTCAGGCCGAAAAATATGAAGAAAACAACAGAGAGGAAAACAATGAGAGAGAGAGAGGGGGAGGGGGGAGGGGGGAGGGAGGGGGGGAGGGACGGGAGAGGGAGAGAGAGGGAGAGAGTATTTTCCAGAGGGTCTTGTTATATAGAAACTCTGTGTGTGTGTGTGTCTGTGTGTCTGTGTGTGTGTGTGTCTGTGTGTGTGTGTGTGTGCCTATATGTTACATGGAGGTCAAAGGTCAGGTGTGAATCACAGGTTAAAGTGGAAGGTCAGTGCAGTGTCCTACCAAAGGGGGGGGGGCTGGAAGTCCTGTCCATCCTTCATCAGGTTAACATGTCAGTGTTAGTTTCTGCCCTCGGCTGCTGGTCCCAGTCCTGGTCCTGGTCCTGGTCCTGGTCCCAGTCCTGATGCTGGTCCTGGTCCTGGTCCTGGTCCCAGTCCTGATGCTGGTCCTGGTCCTGGTCCTGGTCCTGGTCTGGTCCTGATGCTGGTCCTGGTCCCGGTCCCAGTCCTGATGCTGGTCCTGGTCCCGGTCCCAGTCCTGATCCTGGTCCTGGTCCCTGCACAGGTGTGTGTTTACTCTTCATGCAGTGAAGGATGATGTGATGTTCCTCCTGCAGCTCCTCTCCAGGCTGATATCAGATTAGGCCTGTCACACTGCTGCTTTATCAGCCGCGCTGTCCAGCTGCCAAACAAACGACAGCCGCCCTCCTCCTCCCCCTCTCCCCCTCCTGTGACAAACGGCCCGTCGCCCATCCATCTCTCATCCATCTCATCTCGCTGCCAGAAGGGAGACCGTCACACGAATGCCCTTACAACAGCAACCAGCCGTGAACGCCAGGCGTCCAGGTCGACGGCGTCTCTGCAGCTCGTTCCCTGTGACGTGATGTTAACTCCACAACAAAGAGTGGACTGAACCAGAACGTCTAGTGGATCCTGACTGATCAGAGCTGGTTCATCTTCTAAGTAAAGAGAAGATCCAGATGATCTGTATGTGGGTATATGAAAAGGAAAGGAAACCTGGTACCAGGAGCGAGCAGCAGCAGCAGCAGCAGCGGCATGTTGCAGAAGATCAGAGGTTCTCGCTTTGTGAACAAACATGTTTATGTCTGAAAACATCAGTAAGATCTCCTACGTAACACATGAACATGCAGCTGCCTCGTCCCGACAAACCGGCTGAGGCTGAGGGGAAAATCTCACATAGATGAAATGTTGACCAGCACATCAGCTTAAAGAGGACGGAGCTTCCTGCGAGCCCGGAGACAACTTCCCCTCCGACAGGAAACAGATCTCTCCATGTGGAGGTTCAGGTGAAAAGCCTGATGAATGTTTCAGTGATCAGAGAGTAATTAGTGATGGAGATCCAGATGTTGCACTGCTGTCTGCAGCAGGTGGAGCTGCTGTTCAGTAGCTTCAGCATCAACGTGCTCATTTTTAAAGGTCGCTGTTCCCTCTCTCATGTGCTGCTGCTGCTGGAGGTTTTTCAGTTCACTGAGGAACACGTGGACCGGTCGTCCTTCGTCCACAAAGCCCAGGGTTGGTCAAACATGCGTGAGGTCATCGCTGATTGAATCTGTGTCTCTCTTTGTTCAGAAGGTCCACAGTAAAAGCCCAGAGTTTAAAGGAGCACGCCACCGTTTCTCATCAGACTTTAGTGAGGGCTCGGCTCACTTGGATGAATGTCATGTGATGTGATGTCATGTGATGTCATCAACAGTCCTGAGGACCGGAAAAGCAAAAAACCAAGTCGAGTCGAGTAGAGCTGGAGGAAAAGTGTCAATGACCTGTGTCTGACCAGTGTTTGTGACCTGTGACCTGTCTGTGACCTGTCTGTGACCTGTCCGTGACCTGTCCGTGACCTGTCTGTGACCTGTGACCTGTCTGTGACCCATCCATGACCTGTCTGTGACCCATCCATGACCTGTCTGTGACCTGTCCGTGACCTGTCTGTGACCTGTCTGTGACCTGTGACCTGTCTGTGACCTGTCTGTGACCTGTCTGTGACCTGTGACCTGTCCGTTACCTGTCTGTGACCTGTCCGTGACCTGTGACCTGCCTGTGGGGGCAGATGTCAGATGAAGTTCCTGGACGCTCTGGTCGTGTCCTTCTCTGACTCACCTGTCTGCGTGGATAAAGTCTCTGAGTGCGTCTTATCGGACCCGTGTCACCTCCACCTCTGTAATCTCAGAGAGCAGGAAGGCGGTGACCTGAGCAGCCAACGGCGCCGTCGCCAGTGCTGATCTCCAATCAGAGCTAATGTCTGTCAAGTGTCCTCCACGTCCACCTCCTTCCGGGCAATTAGATATCAGACGGAGCATTTACACTAAGTGCTCCAATTACAGCGAGGGAGAGGTGCTGAGGGTGAGATCAATTATGAGGACGACGACGACTGTTTTGTTCCTGCAGCAGCGGCGCCTCACTCTCTGACCTCTCGTCCTGTTTTCTCCTCGATTACGATAAAACTTTACGGCAGCAGACGGAGGAGAGCAAACTAAACTGCCGAGGTCACAGAGGCAGGTTCTGATGTCAAGTTAAACTTCCCACCACGTCACGTCCATCCATCTCCTTCTGTGTTTCATTCCGTGCAGCAGCTTCAGCTCTCACACAACATTCCTTATTAACGACTGCCTGGCTGCAGAAATGTAGAAATAATCACCTCCACGTCGAGGAGTTTCTGTGTTTCCACCCGGGTCCCTTTGTTTGTCAGCAGGATTAAGTATTAAAGCAATGAACCGGTCCAAACAGGAGCGGGGTCACGGGCCGGGCCGAGGAAGATCCGCACCAGTTACTGTGAATTAGAAGTAGAGCTGTGTTGAAGCCTGGGCTCCGGCCTTGGTGCAGGTCTGCGCTCCACTGAGCACAGCTTCTATAGCTTGTTTTTGTTTTGAAGGATTATTGAGGAACTCAAAACACACTCTTATATTCACGAGTGCAGGGAGCAGGTTTATAAAAGGCCTCTCTCTCCACGTTAACATCCAGAGGTCGGTGCGAGGCAGGAGGCTGCTGCCACGGTGAATAAAACTGTTCTCACTGTGAACACACACCACGCTCAGTCAGTCGAGTGTGTGAGCAGCTACCAATCCTTCAGCCTCTGTACAAACCACTGCCTGCGTCTGAAACAAGTGCAAACTCAACCTTTAACATTAATATGTTTCTCTTTGCCGGCGCTGAGAACGACGTCACTTCTGATTCTCCATGGTCTCCTCCTCCTCCTCCTCCTCCTCCTCCTCAGATCCAACTCTTATTTCTTGTCTCATTTTCTGTCTCTCCGCTCTGCTGAAGTTGAACACAGTGTCATGTTTTTCATTTCCATGTTTCATGTTTTTTTTCCTCTTCTTGTCGAGGCCTCAGTGTTTCTTCTTTTGTTCCTCTCTTTCCCCTCTTGTCCTCTCTCCTCCTCCTGCTCCTCCTCCTCCTCCCTTGCTTCATTAGCGATGCCGTCCTTCCCGCGGCTCACAAGGACTAACTTGATGGGAGACAAATCCGGGTGATTAACAATGATTAAGAAACAGGATGGAAAAGTGCAATGGAACCGCGTGGGACTGGCAACCTTGTCTTTAACAGCTTTCTAATCCAAAGACTTTACAAGCCCAACAGATGGGTCGCCATTTACATCCAGCTCGTGTTTGGGACGGATCCATCTCCCCCCGATTCTTGGAAAACAAACCGAACTGCAAACGCTCAACTCACCGTCTCACTTGGAGACGGGAAAAGGTCAAAGTGATGCAGAAAGTGGCTCAGGGACACAGGAAACGTTTCCCTCTCTTTAACCTGTCAGTCGTTTAACCTTTGTTTTTGCAGTCGAGTCAATTAAGAACAAAAGTCTTGTTGAGGATGCGAAGCAGATCGTGTCGGAGGGAAGAAAGGCTGGATAACAGCAGCTGTAATCACAGCAGTGAAACAGAAGGAATGAGTGTTTTCACTGGAACAGCTCATTTACCTGTCAGTCTGCAGCTCTGGCTCCTGCT
>JAFELL010001886.1:0-62500 GCA_019059645.1 Caranx melampygus | reverse complement strand
CTGACCACCACTACTACTTCCTACACACACACACACGTGAACACACTGAATGTTTATGAGTGTGTGTGTTTGAGTGACAGGCTGCGGACCTCCTCTCTCACCATCCAGGCTGCAAAGTGCACCATCTGTTTTTACAGCAAGATTTAATCAGGCTTAATGAGTGTGTTCTGACGCCGACGAGAGCAGGAAGAGAAAGTGCAAATTAAATGAAACATGGAGACTGTCGCCGTGGGCACAACTGTCTGATATCTGATAACAGCTGCGTGTGTGTGTGTCATCTTTTCTTTAATGTATACAATTCTCCCTTTAACATTTACACTCTGCGCATGTGATGCCTTAGTATGACTGGAGTGTGTGTGTGTGTGTGTGTGTGTGTGTGTGTGGTCAGGTTAATTAAGATATGGAAACAATTGAGTCTGTCTCTGAGAGATGGATAACAACAGGGAGCCACATTAATACTTAAAGCTGCTGCCATGGCAACACAGCTTGACTGGCAGGCTGAACAAATATGGGACAGTCTGCTACACACACACACACACACACACACACACACATACAAAAGTCTATGGAGTAGGCCCAGGACATCAATATGAAGGAGTGCAAGCAGTGTGTGTGTGTGTGAGGTCAGAGGTCATCCTGTGTAGCAGAGGCACACAGTTAAATAAATCATACAGCACACACACAGAGAACTCAGACGCCTTCAGAGCCACACACATTTCACTGAGCTGCTGGTCTGTTCATCGTACACAGACACACACACACACACACACACACACACACACACACACACCTGCCTGTGACTCATGGACAGGAGTCATAGTGAAAAATGAAACAGGTAATAAATAATGAGCAAAACTCAGCATCCCCTCGGATGAGCTTCTGTGTGTGTGTGTGTGTGTGTGTGTGTACACCAACCAGCTCCATCTGTCACTCCAGGTGGCCACTTACACCTGGGAGCGTGCACACACACACACACACACACACACTCCTGTGCACAGTGATCAGTTCCCTGCTTGCTCTTGACAACACACACTTGCTCCCTGTGTGTTCACTGTCTTGGTGCTTTTACACAACATGTTCCCCACACCTGCCTACAGGTGTGTGTGTGTGTGTGTGTGTGTGTGTGTGTCCTCACACTCATGACTGATGTATTCGTTCCATTCTTCACACACAGCTGCCTTCAAACTCAACACTTAACAAGGACCGTGACCTGGATCAATGACGCTCTACACACACGGTTTACTACGGTGGCCCTGAGAGCTCAGCTCACTGCAGCTTCAGCTGACACAACACACACACACACCAGTGTTTCTGTAGTTCTTCTTGACTTTAGAAGCTGTGCCTGTACCTGTTATGATTCCCATGGTATTAGCTTAGCGTTAGCATTCAGCCTGCTCCGTCACTCTGACTCCAGAAACACTTCGCTGTGTTGGGAGTTTTGCAGCTCGACAATGAAACTGTTTTCTGACTTTACACCACCTTAACGTCTTTGATGTGTTTTCCTAAACTACAGTGAGTTGAGCCTTCAGGGCCACCGTAGTTGTGCCTTCAATACCCCTAACTCCACTTCCTGTCTGCACTAGAACAATGTGCATGTTCACCTCAGCTACAATACAATACCTGCAAATACAGCTGACTATTGTCCTCCATGTTTCTGCATCAACAGCTCAGCACTGAATCCTCCCAGCATCACTGTCAGATTATTGCTCGTGTGTGTGACTGTGACGTCCCACTGAGCACTGAGTCAATAAGCCGAGCACAGACCGACCTGCTGGATGAAGGTGTGAGCTCCGTGGGGGCTGAGCAGCAGGATGGCTCTCCGCAGAGTGTCCCGGTACCGGTTGAGCTCCTCCGTCCTCATGGTGGTGAAGAGGTTGGTGAAGACCCGGCTGATGTTCCTGTCCACCCTCTGCAGAGCGACGTCCACGCCCTGACGGGACGTCTGGTCCAGGAAACCCTGCAGGCCGCGGATATCTGCAGGAACAGGGAGGGAGGAGGACACCAGTCAGAGACAAATCAGTGCGAGGAAATGTTTTTAAGCTGGAGGAGAACGCTGGACGTTTTGGACTTTTACATATTTTGAACTTTTACAAGAGCTCTCTGAAGACCAGAGGTCGTTTAATTCCACATTAGCTGAAGGTTTCTCTCGCTCATTTGGTGAGGCGGGTGGAGTTAGCTGCTCAAGGACGAGAAACCTTCAGCCTCCCATCAGGACTTCAGCCTTGACCAGAGGCTGGGAGGCTTCATTTCCAGCAGCAGCAGCAGCAGCGGAAACATTAGACCTCCCCTCATCCTCAGCTCTCTCCCTACTATCGTCTCCATGGCAACAGAGTTTTCTATGAAACAGAAAACACATCTGTTCCGGTGCTGTACAGCTGTTGGTCTAACTCTGAACAGGAGGACACCAGGAGTTATGAGCTGTTTTTACAAACGGCAGAAATGTATCTGTGATTGTGTGAGGAAAAAAAAACCCAGCGTGTCTTTAACAGGCTGAGCTTCGCATCCTGTGCTTCGTCCGACTCGACCCTGAGCAGCCCAGAACAGCCTGTCTCCACAGTGATGCTCCCTACAGCCTCGGATAATACACGACACACTGTGCAGACTCCTGACGCTTCACCTGCACCACGTGTCCCAGCCTCCCTCTGATTGGTCCTTGGTAAAGATCACAAAGACAACGTGGGTCATTGTGTTGACTCTAACATGCTAACTATTTGGTTAGGTCAGTGATTAGCTACAGCCAATGAGAGTACAGGATACAGGATGATGTCGTGTGCTGCACAGTGACAGTAAAGATCTTAACATCTTTCCAGAAGGTGCACGTGGTTGTGTTGACGTCCAATCTCTGAGCTCCTGCTCCTCTGCTCTAGACGATCAGATCAGATAATAAAAGAGCAGTAAGGTTTGTGTTGAGTATCTAAAGAGGAGGAGACCTGCTCCACCTCCTGGATGATCCATCATCAGGAGTTATTAACCCACAGAAAGGGAACGATTCATCTCTGCTCTTTAAAAGCAAAGGGAGGCTCTGCACCCGTTTCAGCTGTCACACTGTGCTCAACACTGATGGTCTGATGTTTCTTCACCTGCTGGAGACAATTAACGTCACATCACCGTGTTTTGACATCGGAGCCACGTCACTGAAAACGACGTCTTCAAAGCAACAGAGACGTTGACGAGACCTTCACACACAAAACACACAACGGACCATAATTTGGCGTCACCCCACTGAAGTAAAGACCTGGAGGTGGAGGGGACACTCTGTAAAAAAGGAGAAACAGCACCAGCTGACAGCTTCTGATTTCTTACAGCTTCTACCAGCTCCTTGCTAATGACCAGTGTCAGACTCTCAGCAGCCGACTTCATTACTGGAAGCGAACTGACGCACGCCCTCAATTACTGTTCAAAGCTCGGCTGATTCTGGACTCTTTGTAGGAGCTGCTTTCATCTCGGCTGATGTCTGCGTGTCCTGTGGGCTTACACCACCCACCCACAAAAAAAAAACACACTTCCACACAAACACACAGGTAAATCAGAGCAGCAGTGAAACCGACGACGCCTTCAGAGAACCACCACCGCCGCCGCCGTCATCGTCGTTTACCTGCAGATCGCTCCGCCACTCGTCTCCAAACTGCCACAGAAGTTTCTTTTCCCTGACATCCAGCGTTCTGCTCTGTTATAGCTGGTGACAGCCTGTTTGGACTGAACATCCCCCCCCCTCTCTCTGCCTCCCCTCCTCTCCCCTCCCTCCATCCCTCTCTGTCTATTAGCACTGACAGCTAGCTTGTACCGAGTCCTGCCTGACTCCCACTGCCACTCTCCACTGCTACACCTCTCTCCTTACTCCAGCTGTTTCATCCCATCATCCACCATCTTCCCCGTGTCACTGGTTCGGTTCTCTTGCTCTCATTTTCTGCCTGTCCATCCATCCATCCATCCATCCACCCGTCAGTCAGTCTCATTCTCCCCCCTCTCCAGTAAACTTAAGGGGAGGAGGGACCACCCTCTCTAGTGGAACAATCGGATCACCATATGATGCAATTTGTTATTCAGAGCTGTGAGATTCACAGTTTCCCACTGGTTTCAAACGCAGCACTCGAGGCAAAGCTCTGTGGGAGGCATTAGCAGCTGTCCACCTGCGTTAGCTGCTCTGTCCATCTGTCAGCTACCGTATCACCATCTCTCTGCTGTTCCTGGAAAATGGGACAGAAAGCTAAAACGCACCAAAATAACCAATGAAGCAACACTGACTGAGTGACAGGTGTGTTTGGTGCAACAGTGATGTACCTGTGTGTGTGTGTGTGTGTGTTCAGCTGCTCACATCAGTTACAGCTTCAAGCGCAGTAAAAAAAAAAAATGCACAAGACTCATTACACAATGAATCAAGGCTCACTAATTCAAACCAACCTTCAGGAAATGGATGAGAAAGTGGGAACATGAACTCGTGTCACTAAAAGCATCATGAATATTCAAGGCAAAAAAACAACCATCCAGGTTTAAAGCTTTTCAATCAAACCAGATTTTCTGTCTTCTTAATGAATCTTTCATTTGCCTTTAACTTCAGATGTTAATGAGACAACTTTCACACTCCAGGTTGGTTTTATCGGTGCATTGATGAGGTAATGGGATCAATAATAAACTTATTTACTGACACTGAATTGATCACATTATCTTTATATAAAGTTAATAAAGCAGCTTCATTCAGCTTCTTCTCCTGATGTGTTTGCACAAACAGAGACAAGAACAGACTTCTTCTCATGTCATTTGCATAATATTACATCTTCTATGATATT
Source organism: Caranx melampygus (assembly GCA_019059645.1). NCBI lineage: Eukaryota > Metazoa > Chordata > Actinopteri > Carangiformes > Carangidae > Caranx > Caranx melampygus. The sequence continues at coordinate 57,713 of JAFELL010001886.1, read as the reverse complement.
TAATGTTGACTTACATCACCCTAATGACTCCCTGTGTCACAGCTCTTTGCCTAAATCACAAGTTTTTAGCTGAAGTCGTGTTTGTGTTGTAGAAGTTGTTATTTCCACTTCCTGACGCCGTCGTTGCTTTGAACACATCGCCTCTCGCTCCTGCTCTATATGCACCAACCATAACACATCACTGTGTAGAGTATCATTATTATTAGCAGTGATAGTGTTGAATAATTCATCGCTGCACCACTGGTTTCCCATCACATGACCAACATTTGCATCAAGCCCCTGCTATCTGCTGCCGTCTCCTGCTCTCAGTGTATTTCCACTGATCCCGCTCTCTGTCGTCACGTCTCTCTCCAGAAATCTGCTGGAAATAAAAAAAAATAAAGATAAAAAAATAATCCCTGCTTCTCCCGAGCTCAAGCACTGGAACAACACAAGTGGAAGGACTTGAAAGCAATTTGCCGGAGCTCCTCGCCAGCTGCAATTTCTCATCAATTTCTCCAGAGCCCCTTTGAGCAAGGCACTGTGGGGGGTAGGATGAGGGGGGGAGGGTCCTCTCTGTGTGCAAAAAAAAAAAAAAAGAGAGACCCAGCACTTATCTCTGTCTCCATCACAGTTGCACTAATCTCCCCTCTGCAGTCGGCTGAAGCTGGCAGGTGGTCGTGTGGCCTCAGATTTCATTTAGATTCACACGACATGGAAATGTGTCGCAGCAAATATTCACACTTCACACATTTGGCTGTGCAGCAAACACGCCGTGTGCTCGCAGCTCGCGTTACATGTCAATTCAAATGTGAAGCAGGTGTTTTGCACCACTTTTTTTTTTTTTTTTTTTATTAGTTAATGTCACTGCTCCACCAGCCGAGCACTGAAAAACCACCAAGTCACGTTCACAGTCGTCAGAGAGCAAACAGGTGCTTTAAAAATAATGTCAACGGCACGACAGGTGTTTAAGATCACCTGTTCAAAGCTGAGAGTACACACGTGTAAACAGTGTGTTTTCAATTCAGTGACTGACAACGCATTAATAACATTTAAAACTTTTTTTATTCTTATCGTTGTGATAAGTCAGATCACGTCCACTCAGAAACTGAGGCATCAAAGTGCTGCTTCGCAACAACACGAACTGACAGATGAGGAATCAATGCTTAAAAAGAGAAGCTGACAGTTTAGTGACTTTACAGCCAGGCCTGTAATCATCTTAAAAACAACACACACTAAATGTCACACAACAGCACTAATGTGATTTAAACACACAGGGTCCAAATATTTTGCTAGCAACAGCTAGCAGCGGCTAACGGCCCATAGGTTTTGGTGAACGTTACATCTTGTCGTTGTAAGTTTGACAAGTTCATGTTAAATGTTATGAAATGTTTGCACTGGAATCCCTGTCACTTCGTTCTGTCGTCGTTTTCGTCACATTTGCGACTTACATGTTTGTTTTACACCAGGAAACCGCTTCACGCGGAGGTGACGTCAACTTCCAGCGTCAATGGAGCGCACCGTTGGTTCCACAGATTAAAGACGAGTGCGCCTCCCGTTTGTTGTGGATCTTTGGCAGGGCTTCTACCGGCAGGCTCCCAGCCGGGAGTCGAGCCGGGGCACGGTCGGTCAGAGCTGGACGCGGCTTCAGCGCTTCTCCGCGACGCCATCTTAGATAACTGACGCCATTTTTTTTTTTTTTTTATGATTGGTGCCTTTCGCTGCGTTTCGGGAGCGCGCGTGTGCGTCGGCACGTACCGTACGCCATTAAAGGGTCCGTTCACCAGAGTTACCTAAAGAAACGCTGCTGGATTTCTTTTATTGTGGTGGCCTGCTGTTTCTTTGAGTTGCTTTACTGCCACCATGTCTGATTTATTTGCCCCTCAGGGGGTAATAAAAACTAAGATAAGACGGGATTTGACTGTGATCGACACAACTCTGGTCTCACAGTGATGGACTGATGTTACCGACGGATGACGTCAGGACGTTCGTCTTTGTCTCATCAGTTCCAGGAAACTCAGGGTCGTAAAACATCTGCACTGCAGCTCAGGTTAAAGGCTGCTCAACAACTGTCGTGTCCTGCAGAGGCTCAGACCCTGAATGCATCGGAGCAGGAAATGAAATGCAGCCTCAAACATCAGGAACCAGAGCTTCTTTGTTCGCACTTTGCCTCCTCGATGCTCCTGAACACGCTGCAGTAAATCAGACACAATAACAGTGATAACAGAGCAGACTGATAATAATATTTGGAGCAGAGCAATAATAAATAATTTGAGCCATTACATTTAAATACTTAATCATCCATTAGAGAGAGAAGAGGTGAGCAGTCCAGAGTCGGTCAGGATGCTCCCAGCTCATGCTCTTAAGCTTTAACTGCTCACAATCAGACGCTTCATAGAAAGTGACATTTTCCTTCTGTTGCACTTACTGTAAGTCGTCCTGCATAAAGCTCTCTGCTAAATGTTTAAACTCTGACTCAGAGTGGAAGCAAGGAACCCTCCAGGTATCTGTTCCTGCTCCCGGCTCCTGTTTCCTTCCCCGATGTGAGACGTCACTTTGGTTATGATTCACCGATCCAAAGGAAATTACAAGAAAAAAGAAAAGAAAAAGAAACCTGCAGCTGAGAGGGGACGAGGCTTTCACCAGAGACTCAGGCCATAAATACCCCGGAAAGTTCAGAAAATGTCAGGGCAGTAATAATTGAGGGGAGGAAGCAGGCACATCAATTCACCTGCAGCAGCAGCAGCATCACTTCTACAACAACAATGACAACCACCACGTACAGACAGAAACCCAGAGGACAGGAAGTGGACAGAGGTCACAGAGGTCACAGTTTAAAAAAATGAAACTGTTCAGAAAACCAGTGTGAAACGTACAAACTGGATGAAGAGGAAGAAAACCACACATCCCTCATTCCTCCGCTGTTCTCTGCTCCTTCACTGCTGCTGCTCTCATTAGTTCACTGTGAGTCACGACACTGCGCTGACACAGGCCAGAGACCCCCCCCCCCCCCCCCACACACACACACACACACACACACACACAAAACCTCTGAGCTCCTTCTTCACACCTTCTGCTTCCTTTGGCAAAATGGAACGAGGACGTTTAGAATCTGTGTTTGTTTACGTTCCGTCACCACGGCAACAGTATAGATTGCAGCCGAGTCAGGCATCAAGCCTGATCAGTGACGTCACGGCGACGCTGGCGTGTTTCCCTGTGGACACGGCCTCAGGCTCCGTGAATGTAAAGACGTGTGCTCAGGTGGGACGTCTCACTCCTTCGTGTCCTGAGTGATCAGCTGCTGCTGCCTCCAACAGGTCAAACTTCACTCTCGTCTCCTTTTCCAGCTCGTGCAGGATCATCACCTCCTCCAGCTCGGCCTTGTTTGACTGAACCAGCTGCACATGTTGCTTTTACTCCCCCCCCCCCCCCCCGGTGTGTCTCTACATGGCTGTGCCTGTAAATATTGATTAGTGGCACCCGACAGCGCGCGGCTTCCTCTTCCAGCCGGTATGGATTAATTACAGGAGGAAGCCTGCGGGCGGAGCATTCATTAGTTCACAAGACAAAAGTTCTAATTAAAAACAGACATGATAAAAGTCTGCTCACTTTTCAACGCGGCCAACACCGCCGCTCTCTGCGGGATCGTGTGCCGCGGGAGGAGACGGCTGCGCTGTAAAACTGTAAAACTTCTGAATGGCTCCTCTCTCCGCGGTGCAGCCCGGTGTTTCTAATGAAGCTGTAAGTTTCCCTCCACCTCCGCCAGCAGCTCGCTGCCTCTGCCTCCGTCTGCTCAGAACCACCTCCATTATGCATGAAGTGGATTTTGTAGTGACGACTGATGTATTGTGAAAGATGTGCTGTATATTCATGCGCTCTCACAGATCCACACATGCAGAGAGGAGAGCCAATGCAAATGTTCAAGATGCAGTTCCTCTGACGGCCACTAGATGATGCCTTCAGGAAAACTACGGCAAAGTCTGACGCCACTATCTATCTATCTATCTGACAACACTTCCTGTTAGGTCAGGTGTCACCTCCTGTTTACCTTCTCTTCCTGGTTGATGATACAGGTGATGCAGGTAGTTTATATATGTGACGTTAAAGGTGTTTGAAATGTGAACGTTGGTTGAAAGAGACGATTCTTTCATTTAAAAGCTAAAACCCCACACAAGTGGCCCAGCCGCTGTTACTGTGACTTCATGTGTGTACACTGATGCAGATCCATGTTTGGACTTATTCACACTGACTGCTGATGCTGTGGTGTGGGTCCAGCAGCAGAGAGCCTGCAGCCTGCTTCCTTCCTGTGGGCTGGAGGGAATCCCTCTGCTGTTTAATTGAAAGCAGTGTCTGCCCGGCTTGTTTAAGTCCAGCGCCCGTCTGCTGCTCTCTGGACTGTGCACACGCCTTGATGTGTGTTCTCTACTATTGTGTTTGCTGTAACGCGTGGGTCTGAGCGCACACGCTGACCGCCGACACTAATGAAGCCGACTCACCGGAGCGTGACGTCGTGAATCAGATGCAGAAAGAGAGAAAAAGAAAATGTGGAGATGTTCGTTGGTTCAGAGGCAACCTGCTTAATTTATCACAAGAGGGAGTGGAGAGGAGACTTTAATCACCTGCACACATCCTGGACACGGGGGGGGGGGGGCGGGGCGGGGGGGGGGGAGTGGGTGAGAGTGTGTGGGAGGAAGTGAGAGAGGAGAGAAAGAGACAAAGGTGTGTGTTTGTGAGGAGGAATAATTGAGCCTTTTCATCCACATCTCCACTGACAGGTGTGACATTTAGCTTTGGGAGTGTGCACACACACACACACACACACACACAGAGCCACACAGGTGTGTGTGTGTGTGTGTGAGGACGAGTGTTTTCTCTCTCTATTGAATACCCATAAAACACACACACCTGCTGCAACCTTTCACAGTCTGTAACTAATGAGCAGGAAACAAAGATGGAGGAAGACACACACACACTCACACACACACACACACAGAGCAGCAACTTTAACACAGCTGTGTCACATGACTCGACTCCTGAGTAATTAAACGTCTCTTGTCGCTCTCTTTGTTCTCGTTGCTGTGAACGTCTCCATCACCTTCACGTTGGTCTGCATCAAAGACGGAGCAGAACATCTGACTCCAAACTCACTCACTGACTCGTCGCCATGGAAGCAGCGAGACGAGGCAGGGCGGAGCTGCAACCGGCGGGGTCTGTCAGAGCTGTGGGGACGTCTTCCTCCTTCTTGTTAGTCAAGATCCACAGACGTTCATACGTTGACCACAGGTGTCACTCCGACCACAGGTGTCACTCCATCCACAGGTGTCACTCCGCCCACAGGTGTCACTCCGCCCGCAGGTGTCACTCTGACCACAGGTGTCACTCTGACCACAGGTGTCACTCCGCCTGCAGGTGTCACTCTGACCACAGGTGTCACTCCGCCTACAGGTGTCACTCCGCCCGCAGGTGTCACTCCGCCCGCAGGTGTCACTCCGACCACAGGTGTCACTCCGCCCGCAGGTGTCACTCCATCCACAGGTGTCACTCCATCCACAGGTGTCACTCCGCCCGCAGGTGTCACTCCGCCTGCAGGTGTCACTCCGCCCGCAGGTGTCACTCCATCCACAGGTGTCACTCCGACCACAGGTGTCACTCCGACCACAGGTGTCACTCCATCCACAGGTGTCACTCCACCTACAGGTGTCACTCCGCCCACAGGTGTCACTCCGCCCGCAGGTGTCACTCCGCCCGCAGGTGTCACTCCATCCACAGGTGTCACTCCATCCACAGGTGTCACTCCGCCCGCAGGTGTCACTCCGCCTGCAGGTGTCACTCCGCCCACCTGTCAACCCTCTCAGTCCAGAAGTCCTTCACTCTGGATCTTGAGCTCATTCGACAGGTGAAATCTGACTTTAACAGAGAGACATGAATCCTGTGATCACGTGTTAAGTCGAGGCCTCACTCCTCCGACTCCTACATTTCCCATAATGCAGCTGTCTCTGGTCTCACACACATTTCCCCTCCACATTGATCGTATCAGCTGGAGACACAGACTCTGTCTCCAGCTGTGAACCATCGACAAACTGGTGTCGACCACAAACACGTTCCAGCCAACACAACGCACGGATGGTTCCTGTGAAGCTCCAGTGTGTGTGTGTGTGTGTGTGTGTGTGTTTCCTCCTCCTCTGTCTCCCATCATGCTTTGTGTCACTCACAGGAGGCCGCAGAGTGTTTGTTATGAACCTCTGATTGTACTCTGCTGTTTTCACTAAATATCAGGACAGATTCTCTGTGATGATGTGGAACACACACACACACACACACACACACACACTCTGCTGCTCCGTGTTGTGTTGTGTTGTGTTGTGTGTGTGTGTGTGTGTGTGTGTGTCATCAACAGGTCTGATGCTAACAAGGCCGGTGTGTGATTTAACAGCGGGGTTTCCTCGTGATCAGAATATGATGCTGATCACACAGTGTATAAAATGTAAATGCGGGGGCTCCCTGACGCCCCTCGCCCCTCGCCACCCCCCCACCCCCCCCCACCCCCCGCCCCTCCTGGTCCTGCCAAGGTGCTATGTAAATGAAGCCAATCAAAAGCCTGTGAGCGCTTTTACAGCCTCCATCACAAACCCCATCAACCTTCATCTGAGGCGGCGGCGTGCAGCAGAAATAAGGAACATCAGCCTCCCGCCGACGCCGCCACATCCCCCACTCTGATGCGCTGGCGCTGCGTCATGATGTGTGTTGATGGAGGCTGTCGGGGGCGTTTCCCACGGCGACCACAGGGTGAAGCTCCCGGCATTAAAGCTGCACGGTATGACATTTGTCCCAGGCCCACTGCCACCTCCCTGATGGAAAACAACCAGACAACTGCCTGCTTTAACACACGGCCCACGCCATCCGCTACAACTTTTCCCTTCGCTCCTGTCATTATCACCACGACCACGAGATGTCGCTTAGCAACAAAACCAAACCATCTATCCATCTGTTCAGCCTATGTTCATGGCTGTGATGCGACACGACTTTCACTGAACAGATAACGAGACAAAACGTTTCATTCATGTCTGATCTGCACAAACGAGTCATTTAATCTCATTTAGGAGTTTTATCATCATCATCATCATCATCATCACTGAGGAAGTAAACCGCAGCCTTGTAACAGCTTCATAATTGGCTGTAATAACTAAGAGATAAAAACACAATCAGGATGAAAAAACATGTTTTTTTTTACATCAAAGTGAGAAAAAGAGAAAAATTCAGGCGTCAGATTTGAAGTTTCATCATGTTCACTGTTCTGTCATCAGCCTTCACATCACAGTGAACTGGTGCTGTAGCTGCATCACTGTGTGTGTGTGTGTGTGTGTGTGCAGCGGTGGCCACAGCTGTGCTCAGCCAGGCGTTTCATGCTGCCTGTAACAAAGGCAGGTCCTCGTGAAAAGTAAAGGACGAGAATCAATTTGTCTTTCTGAGGTAAAATGGTTCGAAAGTTTTGTTGATGTTCATAGAAAGAAAGAAAAACCTGTGACTCAAAGCTCTTTAAAGGCCTTTGAGATAATCCAGAGCCAGCGGAGCCACTGGGACCAGCACCGGCCCCCGAACCAGGAGCAGAACCAGGAGCAGAACCAGGAGCAGGACCAGGAGCAGGACCAGGAGCAGAACCAGGAGCAGAACCAGCAGCAGGACCAGGAGCAGAACCAGGAGCAGAACCAGGAGCAGAACCAGGAGCAGGACCAGGAGCAGGGCCAGGAGCAGGGCCAGGAGCAGAACCAGGAGCAGAACCAGGAGCAGGACCAGGAGCAGAACCAGGAGCAGGACCAGGAGCAGAACCTCAGCTGGAAAAGCAGCATGTGTCCCCGTTAAAGACACGGCCCCCGTCTGATTTTGTGCCTCAGTGTTTTTCATCAGAGAAACAACATTCGACTTTCTTCATCCTGACTGTGTGTGTTGACCTGCTCATCATCATCATCATCATCATCATGTCCACTGCTGCGCTGTCGGGAATCAAACCTGTGACCTTTTGGCTGGGGGCAGGTTGTCTGCCTGTCAGGACACCTCATCATGTGCCATCATCTCAGGCTGCTATTGGCTGCTTGACATTTGAGTCACTGACGTGTTATTGGACAAACTGTCAACGATGTGAAAACTGCTCCTGAGAATAAACTCTGCAGCAGCCGTGTGTGTGTGTGTGTGTGTGTGTGTGTGTGTGTGTGTGTGTGTTACAGCTGTGGAGCCTTTCTGTCCCTCCTGTGACCCTGTAGCGAGTGTTTGTGTTGAAGCTGTGTGTTTTGTTTGAGTGGTAAGACCTCAGCGTCCATGTTCGTGTCCGCGCCAGCCGAGAGGATCAAGAGCTGAGTATGAGGAGGATTCAGTTTGTCAGCTGTGTACGTATGGATTTACTGTATGGACGTGAGTGTACGGAGGCCCGGAGGGGACATACGGCTCTTTACAGACCACATGCTATGGATTTGATCTTTCTGAATGTCAAGCACAAGAAACTGGACTCCTGACATTTCACACTGACTTGTTGTTCTTTGTGTGTGTGTGTGTGTGTGTGTTTTATTTGTTTTCTCTGACCTCATTCAATCAGGAGATTTTCAGCATTTAAAGTTCAAACAGTAGATTTATCACACACACACACACACACATTACACCTCATATGGAGAAGTGTGTGTGTGTGTGTGTGTGTGTGTGTGAATGTCTCCAGCAGTGTTTTAATATAGTCCAGACTATGCTTTATCAACACACACATATAAAATCATATGTTCTTATGCTGCTCTTTTTAAAAAAACGTTTTACTCTCTTCTTTTTACCTCTAGAGGGAGCCGCGCTGAGCTCCACTGCACACTGTGTAGGATGAAATAAAGTTCACAGATGCATTCAACGTCCTGTTGCATGAAGTCTGTAGTTCCTGCACGACGCTAAACCGACTGTGGATACGACTGAATCAAAACCACTCTGTACAACTGTCGCTGCTGATACGGGGAGTATCTGTCGGCTCTGGTTCTGAAACCAGCTTCATACAAACATGGACCTGCTCTTGGCAAGAACATGAACCAGTCGTTTGATGCTCATGAATTTTGATCCTGAATCCTGAATGTGAGAGACGTTTGGACTGAAGCCGTCGTGACGCCGCAGCTCAGTCACGTCCCCAGTCTGCAGCAGCGTGCACTGTGTTTACTGGTGAAAAGAGTCTGATGTGGGAGGGAAACAACACTCACGTCTCCAATCTGCTGTTTCTCCTTCACTAATGCCTCGTGTGAATATTATTTTTTTCCTTTTAATTAAAAAATGTCTTGTTTTTTTTTTACAAACAAGTGAAACTGCAGGTTTTTGTGGGGAAGAGCTGATCCCGCCTGTCACTCAAACTTCTCTAATTCTGTGGATTAATTAAAGTTGTCTGCTGCTGTCACTGGGCTCGAGTGGAAAGCTGACACATCCAGGTCCGATCAGGAGACAGCAGGTTTACTTCAGATACTGTCACAGTGGTTTACACACCGGAGCTTCACTGGAGAAACACATGCAGCTCATCTGCAAGACAGAAAGGAGCTCGATGTGTGTGAGGGAAACGCCACAGCCAGCTGAATGCATGTGCATTAACATGCAGCAGCTGCTCCTCCAGGTTAATTGTTGATTAGAGAAGCTCCGCTCTTCAGGCAGTGCTCTGTCAGTGAGGAGGAGCCAACACAAACACACGTCTCATGAAGACAAAGAGGCCAGAAACCAGCCGCCGCCATCGATCCAGGAGGAGCTGACAGCCTCAGAGGAGGCAGAGGTCTGCTGCCGGAGGCTCCCTGAACACACCATCACAAACTACAGACAAATCCAACATGGCCGCTGTGGCTGAAGGAAGTCGAATAAAACATACAGAGCCTTCAGGAAAAGACGCATGATGCAACTGTGACATCAGGAAGTTGTGACGTCAGGAAGCTGTGATGTCAGGAAGCTGTGACATCAGGAAATTGTGACATCAGGAAGTTGTGACGTCAGGAAGTTGTGACGTCAGGAAGCTGTGACGTCAGGAAGCTGTGACATCAGGAAATTGTGACATCAGGAAGTTGTGACGTCAGGAAGCTGTGACATCAGGAAGCTGTGACGTCAGGAAGCTGTGACATCAGGAAGCTGTGAGACCAGCAGGTATCTAAACATCTCAGAGTCATTGTTCTGTCAGACTCTGCTCTGTCTGCAGTGTCACTGACGGTCGATAAGACCTGAGTCCTTCCAGCAGATAAAAGCAGTAGTGTGGCTGCCCCCCCCCCCCCCCCCCCCCCCCCCACACACACCCTCCCTCTCTGTGCTGCCCTTTAGAGCGAAACAATCATCAGACACAAAGACAGAAATCTGAGTTGTGGTGGGAGACACATTTTGTAAATGTTAGAGAAGTGGTGGTGGTGGTGGGGGGGGGGTCGTTTCATCGTTCAGGCCCTGAAACACCGGACCGACCCTCATCTGATTCTGTAAAGAGCATTCTGTAGTGACAAAGATGATGATGATGATGATGATGATGATGGGTTGATTAGATCTACCTGTCCCTCCCCCACAGTGAGGGCTGCAGCTATAATCAGCTGGACGTCTCTTTAAAAAGCCAATCAATAGAAACAAAGCAGAGACGGACGGCTTTTTAAAAACTTGAGTCATTTTCAAAAACATCCTTATCTTTAAAAAGGCAGAACCTGAGGCTCTGCATCGATCTGTTTGTTGTCGGCCAAACTCCGAGAGTGGGGGCTTTTATTTTGTTGTCTCATACCACAGGAAATCAGAGGTGGAGCCACTGAGGCCGAGAGACAGGCGACAGGTCACCAGAGGTCATTTCAAGTCACAACAAGGTCAACAAAGTCACATATTCAATGTGTGTGTGTGTGTGTGTGTGTGTGAGCTCATAAAGTGATGACATACAAACGATGCATTTAAAGCCTGGTCCGCTGCTCACACACACACACACACACACACACACACACACACTCACCATTAGTCTTCTGCCCGTTTGTACGTTTTGCCTGTGACTCATATCGTCTGCTTCATATGTATTTATTCCAAACGCCGTGCAGAGACACCAGAGGTGGAGAGAAGGAAGAGAGAGAGCAGGCTGTGAAAACACAGACGGAGAGAGGAGCAGAGGTGTCGTGTGGAGGTGAGAGGGTAAAGACATCAAAATGTGTGTGAAGAGGCAGCTGTAACACAGGTGGGGCAGATAAGATGTGAACCACCTGGAACATGGTGCAGCAGCAGACAGAGCTCCGCCCGGCTGGACGGCCACCACACATAAAACATTCACACCCACGTCTCCTCCACACGGAGAGTGGGACAAAACACAGAGAGGTGAAGGAGCACGAGGAAGAAGCTCCACTTGTACCGAGCGTTCTGTTAGGTCTGATGAATGATTCTGGTTTCACTGCAACTAAAACTCTGGTGATATTTCTGTATGACCCCCCCCCACCCCCCAGCCACCCACCCACCCTCCTCCTCCTCCTCTCTGCTCCACTCTCAGGTTTATGTGCCATGCAGGCAGCCTGTTCTCTAACCAGGTCAGAATAGCAGGGAGACGCTGGCGAGCTGCTGTGTCCATAGACAGCCCATTACACCCATCAATCAGAGGCACTCACCCAGGACGGGAGGACGGGAGGACGGGGGGAGACAGAGGAGACAGATTTAAGAGGCTGCTATTAGCAGATTCATCGCTGCTGGACTGAAGCTCAGGACTGGATGCTGCTGCAGCTGCAGAGCGAGCCAGGCCTCGCTCTGACATCAGCTCTGATCAGGTTTGGAAAAACCCACTGCATCAGTCATTAACAGGTGAGTCATTACAAAGCTGGTAAAACAAGCGCTCGCCTCCTCCTGGAGTGTGTTGTCATGGTGACAAAGCTTCATCCTGACTCTGTGTTAAGATTTTCATTTCAGGCTTTTCACCCAGAAACTAAACCACTAAACCTGAGGAATGAAACAACTTGTTGTTCCTAATGAAGGATCTCAGGTGAAGAAACCAGAAGAAGATGAACATCTCAGAGTCAGAGACTGTGATGGAAACCTGCAGTGACTTCATTCTGGTGTCAGGTGTCAGGTGTCAGGTGTCAGGTGTCAGGTGTCAGGTGACAGGTGTCAGGTGTCAGGTGTCAGGTGTCAGGTGACAGGTGAGAGCAGCAGCTCTGTTAAACATCACTGACAGTGTTTTTCCGACAGACTGTTGTTAAGAGGTCAAAGAGCAGCAGGTGGAGCAGGTCAGAGGTCAGAGAGCAGCAGGTGGAGCAGGTCAGAGGTCAAAGAGCAGCAGGTGGAGCAGGTCCGGGGTCAAAGAGCAGCAGGTGGAGCAGACGGAGTCGTTTAATAAAATCACCTGAGTGAAGTTCATGAATCTGATCTGAAAGCTCATGGAGCTGCTGAGGATCACCTCCCTGCTCCGTCACTCTCTTCTTCTTCGTTGGTGTGTGATGACAAGCAGCTTCTTCATCAGCTGATTAACTCTGTGAGTGGCTAATTAACAGGCGACTGACGACAGAGTCAAACCAATCAGATGATTGATCAACCACAACAACGCAGATTCGTCTCCCGCCGACCCACCGACCATCGACCGTCAACCACGGGACAAACTCATCAGGGTGAATCAACCAGGCGACGCCGCTGGAGCTCGTCTGATTGGTCTAACGTTTTGTGTCACTGGTTGGCGTGCAGCCTGATGAGGACTCATCGTGTCTGGAGACGCTCGGCTGAACCAGCACCAGAGACCAGACGTCAGCAGCTTCTGACGTCCTGCGGGAGGACAAACCTCCACCTGTCACTCAATCAACCAAACAATCAACAAACAGGTCAGCTAACGGCTAACTGTTAGCATGTCTGACCCAGTGTGTGTCTACCTGTCTGTCCACAGGAGGAGGAGGAGGGATCCAACACACTTCCTCACATTCAACCGAGACCTGGTCTGGATGTGGGCCTGGTCTCTGGTCTCTGTGCAGCCTCCATCCTCCTCCTCCTGCTCCTCCTCCTGCTCCTCCTCCTGGTGACTCAGCTGCTGTTAGTGAACCCAGCTTCCTCCATGTTCACGTCGTCTCCTGCTGAACCCGGTGAGTTAAACAGTGGAAGTGAGTGTGTTTCCTCCCACTGGTCTACAGCTCCTCCGCTGCTGCTGCTGGAGCTGCTGCTGGAGCTGCTGCTGCTGCTGCTGGAGCTGCTGGAGCTGCTGCTGCTGGAGCTGCTGCTGCTGGAGCTGCTGCTGCTGCTGCTGGAGCTGCTGCTGCTGCTGCTGCTGCTGCTGCTGCTGCTGCTGCTGCTGCTGGAGCTGCTGCTGGAGCTGCTGGAGCTGCTGCTGCTGCTGCTGCTGCTGCTCTTGTCCTCCTGCAGAAACACTGAAAATAAAAACCTGCCTCCGTCAGATTTGTTGTTGTGTTTGTGATGTTTCATGTCCAGAACTTCAGCTCCTCCACCTCCTCGGCCTGGAAACAACCTGCAGCCTGACGGAGCGCCGAGCGCCGACCAGCTCATTAACCAAACAACTGACCCACCATCTGTTCAGCTGACGGGCCGGCCGACTCGCTGCTATTTCAGAATGTGATCTGGCATCCTGTGTGTGTGTGTATGTGCACGCGTGTGCGTGTGTGTGTGTGGGAGCGATTTGGATCCATTTATTTACTGTGGGTGTGAGCACACAGCCCGAGTCTCCAGCAGCTTCACCACGACACTGTATAAACCTGCTTTAAATGCAGCAGAGATGACTCATCATGTGTGTGTGTGTGTGTGTTTGTGTGTGTGTGCGCGCTTGCTGCAGCATTATGACCAAGGTGCACTGCCTCTGTGTGTGTGTGTGGCAGGTGGAGGCAGAGGGAGATGAACTGCGCCTGGTGCCACAGAGAATTGTTTAATAAACATTTTTATTAGCTCTTTTCACCCAGTGTGTGTGTGTGTGTGTGTGTGTGTGTGTGTGCAGTGCTGTCAGCAGCAAATCCCATCAGCCACTGCAGCCTGGATGTCACTGAGTGCTGCTGGCCTCCTCTCAGGCCGATCGAGCGCAGAGCAGCTGAGCTCCAGAGCGAAGGAGGAGCAGGACAAAGATAAAAACTCGTTGCGTTATCTGATGATTTCAGTCGTGGGATTACCCACAATCCTCCACTCCACTGGCAGGCGGGCGGGCTGAGAGTCAGCAGCAGCTTTTCTAAGAGCAGTGTTGATGGCTGGTGTCGTCCCACAATGCACCGTGCTGCTACAAAAGAGTGAAAGTGCAGCCGCTCACAAAGGACAGTGGGAGAGGAACAGGTGAATAAAGCAGGAAGCAGACGGAGGTGAAACAGCAGCAGAAAGAAATCCATCAGTGAAATGTCACGGCTCTCCCTCCCTGAGCTGCCGGTGTCGCGGGGGGGCCAGGCGTCCTGCCAGTCAAACACTTAGTGCCTCCAACTGTTGGACAACAGCATGACAAAGATCCTCCTCCTCCTCCTCTTCTTCTCCCTCTTTCTCTCTCTCTTTTTCTTGACTCATGTTCCCTCAGCTTCTGTTTTCCTCACATCCACTTCCTGTGCAGCCTCGAGAGGAGAAGAAAGGAAGAGACAGTCGTTCCTGGAGCCCACTCGCCCGCTGAACATCTGCAGCAACATCACGTCAGGTCAGACTCACTGCTTCTGGAGAACCAGCTCCTTCACTACCTGCAGGGGTCAGGTGTCAGTCCTGTTCCCCGATTGGCCGAGCAGATGTTTCCTGACATTGCATCATGGACGACCGCGGCAGCCACAACATCTGGCAGAAAGTCAAAGCCAGCTGAGAGCGGAGGAACCAGGAAGCAGGAGGACTGAGCAGCAGCTCCTGCACACCACACCTCACCACGCTAATCACTTCAGCTCTACTGCTTTCATGCTGCATTCAGAGTGAGTGCTGAGCCATGGATGGTCACAGCCCGCCCACACACACACACACACACACACACACACACACACAAAGGCACAGAGAAGAGAGAGAAAAGACAAAGCCTGGACAGCGACTGCTTGAACAGAGGCTCCTGAAGGCAACAGCAGCTCTGCAGGACAATGCTGAGTGTGTGTGTGTGTGTGTGTGTGTGTGGATGTTCAGGTCACAGAGACACAGGAAGCAGCAGCAGGTGGAGAGAAGGTCGATGGAGGAAACAAACAAACAAACGAACAAACAAAGAGCCACAGAAACAAAGACGCCTCTCCCTCACTGTCGGCTGCTTCTCACTTTATCACCCGGCGGCCATATTGGCGTGCAAACTGTCACTCCTGGACACACACACACACACACACACCCCGCCTCTCAAGAAACACAAATAATGATTAATGAAGAGCATGAACTTTAGCGGCGCGCTTGTTTTTGAAGCGATAGCAGGCGGCTCGTAAACCATCACCTTCAATTAAAGGTCAAGACCGTAAAATATCTGCAAACTGTTTTATCAAATAATTACAGTTAATAAGTCATTTGGAGAAAAAACAGCCTCCGTCAACATCACGTGGTCCTGCAGGCTTTAAATCAGACGGAGGCCGAGGGGACACACACACACACACACACACCACTTGATCTCTGCGCTTCACTCACTGAGGAACATCGACGGATGGTTGATTTATTTTGAATCCGATCGTATTAGCAGCAACCTTTCATGAGGTGATAAGTCTCAGCGCTTGGAAACGCTCACCCTTTGACCTTTGTTTCTTCACGTCACGTTAAAGACTCAAACATGTCCATGATAAATGGACTGGAGGTGAAGAGCAGGAGGAGTCAGAAACACTCATGCTGGTCCAGGCCTGCAGCTCAGTGTCTCTCTCTCCTGGTGAAGATGTTCCCGATCGTCCCCGAACACACCATTAATCTAAACTAATAGTGATCAGTGCGCGTGGCTTGACGGTGACGAGCAGCGAGGAAAGAGTCTAACCAAGTTAAATAGAAGCAATCTGACTCTAATGTGGTCTCTGCGTCTCCTCTGAATACATTTATTAAATGATATTAAGACGTATCACCTCCACACGACCCCCCCACAGCTCTGGGGAGTTACTGCAGCTCTGGTTGTTTACACAGAGGTGAGATGATGAAGAAAGTCAAAGCAACGAGCTCTGGGGTAAATCTGATCGCTGCTCTTTGATCAATAATCAATGTTAATGATCATATTTTTTCTGATGACAGTTCAAACAGCACTCGGCGTCACGCTGGGAACAGACACCTGAACGGGAGCGAAGGGTCAACACTGTTATAACAACCCACAGCCATGTCACAGTGTTTCCTGTGTGAGACGACCCCGTGACCTCTGACACCTGAAGTCATCATGACGGGAGTGGAGGAGTGGAGGAGGTGGAAGGAAACACTGATGGTCTCTTTATCCACCAACCTGAACTGTTATATTTCTATCATTGTAACCATGACAACAGACGACCTCTGACCTTCAGGACATGTTTGTTCTCTGAATCTAACCTGCTTGTTTCTGTGTCAAAACTCCAATAACTCACGTCTGATGCTGTTAGCTAATGTTAGCTAATGTTAGCTAACAGTGACAGAGCAGCGTTAGCAGTAATTTAACTTCCTGGCAGGAAGTGGCTTCTTTGGTTCAGCCGGGTCATGATGTCACTGAGGCGTCATCAGACTCTGGAGGATTTCAAGTAAAACCTCAGATGCAGAGATCAGAGTCAAGTGAACGACGGTGAGTTTTACTGTGGATCATGAACGCAGCGTCACCGAAGGAGCTCAGTGTGAGTCAGAGAACAGCCGCAGGACGGATGGAAACCTACACAGACACTCCTCCTCCTCCTCCTCCTCCTCCTCCTCCTACCTCCCCCCCCGGCAGATAAAACCAAACTCACTGCTCCAACCTCTTCATTTATTAATCAAACACACTAATAATATTTGTGTTCATGCTAAGTTTAGCAAAGCTGCTCCTCTAAAATGTTCCCAAAGCTCAGATGGAGAGAGAGGAAGTCGTCCTCAGAGAGTCAGCTGACGTCTGCAGCAGCTTCACACGCACACACACACACACACACACACACACACAGACGACACAACAGGACGACATCATCTAGACTTGGAGCTCACACTGAGTCCTCATAAAGAGCCGTGGTCTGAGCTGACACCAGGGCCCGGTGCTGCCTGACTCATCATTAGTGGAGGTGGAGGTGTGTGTGTGTGTGTGTGTATTCAAGCAACACAAGCAAATAAAGAGGGAGGAGTCGAGGCTCTTCCAGAGCGTCTGTCTGAGGACGTGCTGAGAAACTCTGATTTATTAACACACAGACTCAACGTCCTGCTCAGAGTCCACACGGCTGCTATCACCACGGTTACACACACACACACTCTGCACCAGTGAATCATCTGTCCAGGATGTGGACGGAAAAATGTCAATAAAGTTTTATTTGAATTGTCTGAGGCAGCTTTGTTTATCACCAGTGCAAGGCAGAGGAAGCAGCTGCTTTCATCATGACTTCAGTCCTGTGTGAGACACCTCCAAAAACTGACGGAGGCGTCGTCCTCTCCTCTGGCCCACTGACTCAGCAGCTGTTGCCACAGCAACACCAACCTGGCCTCCATGTTTTCCACCCATGGCGATTTCTCGGACACGTGGCGTTGATGCAGTGGTTCTGATTTCACCGTGAGAGAGAATGTCAGAAGTTCATTGGACCAGACGGTGGCTGTATGGAAGCAGATGATACAGCAGCTCCAGGTCCATAGGGAAGGTCTGTGGGTCCGTGGGTCTGTGGGTCCGTGGGTCCGTGGGTCCGTGGGTCTGTGGGTCTGTGGGTCCCTTGGTCTGTGGGTCTGTGGGTCCGTGGGTCTGTGGGTCTGTGGGTCCGTGGGTCCGTGGGTCTGTGGGTCCGTGGGTCCGTGGGTCTGTGGCCTCCTGAGATCAAACCGAACCGCTGAGCTCCGGCCTCCACCATGGAGGAGCCGAGGAGCCGGGGAGCTCCGGCCTGCTCCACAACGATTTCTGCTGCGGGATTAATGGACAGTAGCCGGAGTGATTTGTCTTCCATTGATTGGTTATTCTGTATTCTGTTCAGCTTTTAACTTTATGTTCATTCCACTTTACACAAGTGAGCTGAGGCAGAAACCCTCCATCAGCTCTGTGCTCGCTGCCTGAGCCTGCTGCAGCCTCCTCCTCCTCCTCCTCCTCCTCCTCCACCGGTCCACCGTCCCTGAGGTTAGAGCTGTTCTTTCCTTGCAGAGGGTTTCAGGCTCGTTCCAGCTCGTTCTGCTTTACAAACACAAGGAGCTGAAACACTGAAATAATCAGTGTTTACTTTGGAAATGTGTTCAACACAAGTGAAAACACAGCCAGTGAATCGATCTGACTTTAACAACCTGCCTGTTTGTGCTAATGCTAATGCTAATGCTAACACTGTCCAACACTGTGTCCTGCAGCAGCTGCAGCTCTGTCCCTGCACAGATGTCCGTCTCTTCATTGTGTCCCCAGAAACACTTCCTGTTTTGTCAAACTGATGTGTTTGCAGCACGTTTGTGCCTCAGTGTGTCTTCTGAAGCTGTAGTGAGTTGACCCTTCAGGGCCACCGTAGAGTTGCGAAGAAAACCCGCTAATGCTGCATCGCTGCCTCCTACCGGTGACATCATGTCACCGCGACTTTACAGCAGCTCTGATAACCCATAACTCCCTGTGGTTCATCTCTGTGTACAGTTTACAGCTCATCACAGGACGGTTGTGTCTCATTACATCATCGTGTGCTCATCACTTGTTTTTGTTTTTTAAACATTACATAACCATTACATTGTGACTGATTATATAAGATGCAGCGTGTAACTGTACAGCTCGGATCCTGCAGCTGATGCAACTTTCAATATGTAGTTTCCACTTTCACACACACACACACACACACACACACACACACACACTGGACTTGAGCAGCAGGTAGATTTGTCAGAAAAACACGTTTTCTTGTGTGAACCTCCTGCTCCAGCGAACGCTGCCGTTAATTCCTCTCCTCGCCGCCGGCTACTGTCAACAGCAGACGCAGCAGGCGGCGTTGATCGGCTGGCGAACGAGCGAGTACACGCACACACACATATAGAATAAACATCACACATCAGTACAGAGGCTGAATGAAGAGGAACCACGGCAGCCAAGGTCACGTCAACACAGCAGAGCTACAAGCTGTTCATGTTACCATGGTTTTCCCTCATGAATCCAGAGCCGCTCCAATAAAACCTGAGATATTAAACAACTGACAACATCTTCTGTGTGTGTGTGTGTGTGTGGTGTGTGTGCGTGCTCACATGGCTCAGCTCCAGCAGCACTGATCATCATGTCACTGATTCATTAGAGAGAATATTTTAATAAAAGGAGCAGCCTTCACATTAATTCTTTCAGAAACCTTCAGTCCGCTCCCTGGAGGCTGGAGCCGCTGACTCCGCCCCTTCCCCCCTTGTTACGACCAATCACTGAGCATAGATTTGTGACACAGGAAGGTAACAGGAGGTGAGAGGAGAGAGAGGAGTCGTCGCTCAGTGGAAACAGACGAAGAGACGAAGAGCTTCTACTGGACCGAGATGAGACGGAGAGGAGAGAGGAAACAGAAACAGGTCTGAGCTCCTTATGCAAATGAGACAAAGATCTTCAGTGTCAGACAGGAGGTCTCTCTCCTGCAACATCAACACTGAAGCTTCAGATGCTCCAAAGTCTGAAACAACACAATAATGAATTCTTCTTCTTCTCTAACGAACGTCTCTGTTGCTGCTCTGTAGTTTCTGTAACTAAGCAACAAAGTGCCCCCCCCCCCCTCATTACTAATCCACCTCTGCTTTTATATTTTGTGTTTTTCACTCCAACAGACACATAGAGCTCATTCAAATGGAGTCACTAAGTGTTTCCACCAGGCGACAGTGAACGCAGCACGTCACTGAAGCGAAGCCACGGGGTCTCCCACTCCCACCTGCACGGAACAAAAGCAGGTGATTAGTGAGCGGAGGCTCACCTGTGCATGACGTCAGTCTGACTCTACAGGTGACAACAGAGCGGGAATCACCTGCAGACGAGTCTGTCCTTATTAGGTAAAGGTGAGTGAACACCTGCAGGAGCACACACACACACACACACACACACACACAGAGGAAAATCTCCCCCAGAGATCCTCTGTGTGTGTGTGTGTGTGTAGAACAGGAAGCTGTCACACACACACACACACACTCGACTCCCACAGGCCTGTCAAACATTTACATACATACATGCAAATTTATGGAGAGAGAGACACAGAGCGTTTAATGAAGACAAATGTTGGAGCATTTGTTACTGCTGCTCTTTTTACTCTTTGTTGTTTCAGTGATGCGCACACACATACACACACATACACACACACACACACACACACCTGACCTGATGTATTGGCCCTAACATACACACACACAGAGATAGTGGGAGACACAGTGTGTCATCCAGCTTTCTGAAGCTTTCCTCTCTCATCTCATCACATTACAGCATCAGAGCAGCCAATCAGACAGACAGTGTGTGTGTGTGTGTGTGTGTGTGTGTGTGGGGTGACACAGAGGGGGAGGTAGGAGGGGGTGAGTCTTTTAATGCTCTTCATATTAAAAAGGTCTTTTTAAAAAGTGAGAGCAGAGGGTGTGAAGTGAAAATGAGCAGTGATGGAGTGATGGTGATGGAGGGAGACGAGTGGTGAGGCAGACAGTGAGACAGTGAGTGGCGGGGGGGGGGGGGGGGGGGGGGGGGGGGGTCCATTTACACTGAGCTGCTGTTTCCCTGAACTACACCACACTCTGTGTCTCATACACACTGATCCTGAGCAGCAGCAGCTCCAGCAGCAGCAGCAGCAGCAGCAGCAGCAGCTCCAGCAGCAGCAGCAGCAGCAGCAGCAGCAGCTCCAGCAGCAGCAGCAGCAGCTCCAGCAGCAGCAGCAGCAGCTCCAGCAGCTCCAGCCACAGGCGACCTTCTCTCCACATCACACTTTAATGACAGCAATAATATTCCAACTTCAGCCACTGAGGTTAATAAACCTCCCTCTGGTTGGTCCACATCCAGTCAGGACACTGAACTCATGAAGGTCATGTATTTATGAGACTTGAATCACAGAGGAGGATTAAACACAGTTTGGCCAACAGGTCATTAAGAGCTGGATCAGTTCACACTGTTCACAGAGAGCTTCAACATGAGGCTTTTAGATGTTTGGTTGTATTCTTCACCCCCCACCCCTCCTCATCTCCTGAGCTCTCAGTCAGGACGCTGATCTTCTTCATCCTCTGTGTGCAGTGACTCTGAGTCTGAACCAACGTCTGATTAACATCCAACAAGCTGCTTAAAGAATAAAGAAGCCGCAGAGTGGAGTCTGTGAAGTTTCCTCTGTCACTGAATAAATGAGCAGAGAGAAATCAACCATGAACACTCTGCTCCATCCAGCGCCGTCTCTCTCCGTCTCTCCGTCTCTCTCCGTCTCTCTCCTTCTATTCCCGTTCGCTGTCGTCATCTTGTCCCTGTGAATCTGCGTCACGCCGTTGGGGAGCGACGTCCGCTCACGCAGAAGCAGCTCCATGATGCAGCAGAGAGGACTGAACACGTCAAAGCCTACAAGTGACGGCAGCACGGAGAGGGAGGGACAGAGACCACCAGAGGTCAAAGGTCAGGAGGAGGGCCACTCGCTGATGATCAGGTAAGTCCACTGTCAACAATCTATAAAGTATTTTATTGATCATTGATTGGTCATGTCTCAGAGAGGCCGGAGTGGACAGCTCCACAACAGGACCACATGTTTCCTCCTTCATCACCTGCTGATGAAGACTGTGAGAAGCGGCTGAAGGCTCCAGGACAAAGCCGATAAATGGACCTTGAGTTAGAGATCAATAACATATGAAGGAAATGTTTTATCAGCTGCTCATGAGTTAATCAGCTGTTTGTCTGAGCTCTGCTGCAGGATCCAGCTCCAGCTCTGCACCACTTCAAAGAAAAAAACGCTTTCATCTTTTCACCTTTGTCTGGTTGAGACAGCAAGAAAAAAGAATCAAGGTGAAAAGAGTGAGACGTGTGGAAACATCAGTCAGGAGCTGCTCTCCAACACACGCTGCTCAAAATGAAACTGTGTTGTGTCTGAGTGAAGGCCGAGCTTCCTCTGAAGGAGACCACGAGGCCTTCAAGGTCTCAGACACTTTCTACCCCAATCTGAAAAAGAAATAAAAACACTGAGGAGGTTTCAGGGTGTGCTTCATGCAGCATGTGCAGTGGATGTGTGTGTGTGTGTGTGTGTGTGTGTGTCGCTGGCATTTCACCACCGACCACAGTGTTGGACTCGTGCTTCCAGCGAGACTTATATCAAGTTACAGATGAGAAGAGAAGGACTCAAAGCAATTTACACTGACATTTAGCTGACATTCATTCCCAGGGAGATTTAAAACAAGAGGCAGCACAAGAACTGGGAGAGTGTGTGTGTGTGTGTGTGTGTGTGAGTGTGACGCCGCTGCTGCTGCCGCTGCCAGGAGGAGTCAGAGTCACTTAACCACATGGACACATCCAGCAACATGTGCACGCACACGTCGCACCATCACCGTGCATGACAGCTGGACGTGCACGTGTGTGTGTGCTCGGCTGCTCCGGTCGCAGGCGTGGCACCAGATGGTGATCGGAGTGCAGGGAGACCGCCACTTCATGCACGAGGGTGACGCCACGTCCAAACACAAGCTGCTCACACTGAGCTGGAGCTGCATCCTGCAGCAGTGATGGCGGCGGCGGCGGCAGGGGTGGTGGTGGTGATGGTGATGATGATGATGATGATGATGATGATGGTGGTGGTGGTGGTGAGTTTCTACTTTTTTCTGATTATCTCCAAAACTCCTGAAAAGTTCCCTCTAACGAGAACAAGTGAGTCTCTGAGGCCGAAGTGTCTGATTCTTCTTCATTGTTTCCATAAACTATTAAAAACACATTAATGAGCCGAGCTGCTGCAGCAGGGAGACACCCTCCCTCATTAACACACACACACACACACACACAGACACACACACACACACACACACACACACACAGACACACACAGACAGACACGCACACGCACAGGGGTCTCCAGATGGCGCTGCGTTCACTGACGCCATCGACCACCAACAACCGAACTGATACGAGAGGATTCTGTACATCATCAGCTGATCCTGCTGTTGCCTAGCAACCCTGACAACGCACAACTTTGCTTGTTCACACAAACTTGGCTCTTTAGTCTCAACAGTTGAACTGAGCTGAAACATGCGACAGTGAAACCCTGTGTTGTCTCCAGGACCACGGAGGATCCAGCTTCGGTTGCCATGGAGACGGAGGCTGCGGGACGGTGCAGCCTCTGAACTGGGACACACCTGCCGTCCGTGGCCTACATCCACCCTGCAGCGCTGCTGGAAACAGTTCCCTCTGCAGACATGATGCTGACGTGGTCAATATTTAAGGTCTCGTCTCCTGAGGGGTCAGAGGTCAAACCCCAAAACCCAGAAAACTGGCCCCAGTGTGGACTGAGGTGTCTCAAAGCGTGACCTTTGACCTCAGCCTCAAACAGAACCAGAGCCACAGTCTTACTGTCTCATCCCTTAAGAGCAGGGCTGTAGTAACCATGGCAACCACCACAGGTGTGAGAACAGTCCAGTCCACACCAGTTACAACAGAGCCGTGTGCTCTCACTACAATGTGTTGTATTGAGTGTGTGTGTGTGTGAGTGTGTGTGAGTGTGTGTGTGTGTGAGTGTGTGTGAGTGTGTGAGTGTGTGAGTGTGTATCACAGAGGAAGTCTTCACAGATCAATTCAAGTATCTGAGGTCAAGTGGTGAAGTTCTCAGATGTTAAACCTCCACGAATTAGATTAAAGATTCTCTCTTCGAAAAAACATTAGCAAAGCTCAGCACACACACACACACACACAGGTTGTGGGTTCGATTCCCAGGACCTGAAGCCTGGAGCCTGCATGCTCTGGTGACCCTGGTGACCCTGCAGTGATGGGCAGTACAGCGTCTACAATGATGCAAAGAGACTGAACCTGACTGAACCTGACTGAACCCTGACTGAACCTGACTGAACCTGACTGAACCCTGACTGAACCTGACTGAACCCTGACTGAACCTGACTGAACCTGACTGAACCCTGACTGAACCCTGACTGAACCTGACTGAACCTGACTGAACCCTGACTGAACCTGACTGAACCCTGACTGACCCTGACTGAACCTGACTGAACCTGACTGAACCTGACTGAACCTGACTGAACCCTGACTGAACCCTGACTGAACCTGACTGAACCTGACTGAACCCTGACCGTTGCTTCCCTCAGAGAGCAGCGGAGGCTGCGGAGCTGAACTTCAGTTACCGGCCGATCGCTTCACACTTGTAAAGACCTGAAAACTTCTCTTCCTCTGATCGACCTCCCTCTGGATCCTGCTCCTGGATGTTTTTTTCTCCAACACCTGAACTTCAAGTTTGGAGGAAAAATCTGAACAAACTTCAAAAGTGCATGAAAAACTTCCTCTGACCTTTAAACGTCAGAAACTCGCTCAAACAGAGAACCGTTGTGTTTCCACGGTTTCCTACGAGACACAACAGAACCGGGAGCTAACGAGCCGAGAACCAATGAGCCGGTGTCTAACGGCGTTTTGTCTTTGGGCCTTAAATATGTATGAAGCAACACGAGCTTCGCTAAGTGGCTTTCAGACCGGTTTAATCCTCTCGGAGAGTTTAGCCCAATGAGGGGTGAACGGGAGCGTTTGACAGCCGAGCTCAATTGACGGAGAAGTTCCATTCATTTCCTTTGTAATTAAAAAGTAAAAGGACGGAGGCCAAGAGGAGGAGGAGGAGGAGGAGGAAGAGGAAGAGGAGGAGGAGGAGGAGGAGGAGGAGGAGGAGGAGAGCTGGTTCAATTAAACACAACAGTTTGAAGACGTGTGAGGACGCGATTAACCTGCATGTCTTTGGCCTGTGGGAGGAAGCTGGAGGGAACATGTGAGCTCCACAGAGACAGGCCCCAGCCGGCTGGGGTGGGGGTGGGTGTGTGTGTGTGTGGGGGGGTTCTTACCCAGAATGCCTTTGGGGTTTGAGCAGTTTCTTCAGATGGATCTCATTTATGTAGGAACATGAATTCAGCATCACAGGTGGTTGACAGATCTCAGACCTGTCTCCAGGTCCCTCTCCTCTGGGTGTTTGTCTGTGGTTCCTTCTGCCCCTCACCTCTGTGCCCCGGCCTGATTGAGCTTTGCTTTCTGCTCCTCTGGGGGGGGGGGCAGTTTAAAGAGAAGCAGCTAATGTCAAAATAAGATGGTTTTTATTTCTCTGGAGACGGAGGAAGTGTGTGTTGTAAATCACTTTGGAGTTTGGAGAATTAAAAGCAGGAGCATTGGCATGCTGCTCCTCACACGGCCACTTCAGGCTCCAGGTGAAAAAAAAAAGAAAGGTTGAAGACAAAATGGACAAAATGAACTTTTAATATCTAAAAAGGTACTAAACCTCGGAGACCTACAAGAGATGGAGCGATGACTTTGGAGCCAAATTAGTCATTAAATATTAGATAAGGTGACGAGCTCCGAGGTCTGGAGGACGCTCGGGCACTTTCACAGGTTTTAACAACGTGGGGGGAATTTTTCCACATTTAAGAATCATTTATATGATTTAGGCTTTTTTCATGTTTTTATAGAGGATCCATCAGGATTCAGTCCTGTCGCTGCAGAGCTGGGCCTGAGCTGGGCCTGAGCTGGTCCTGAGCTGGTCCTGAGCTGGGCCTGAGCTGAGCCTGAGCTGGGCCTGAGCTGAGCCTGAGCTGGGCTTGAGCTGGTCCTGAGCTGAGCCTGAGCTGGGCTGGAGCTGAGCCTGAGCTGGGCTTGAGCTGGGCCTGAGCTGGGCTTGAGCTGGTCCTGAGCTGGGCCTGAGCTGGGCCTGAGCTGGGCCTGAGCTGGTCCTGAGCTGGTCCTGAGCTGGGCCTGAGCTGAGCCTGAGCTGGGCCTGAGCTGAGCCTGAGCTGGTCCTGAGCTGGCCTGAGCTGGGCTGGAGCTGAGCCTGAGCTGGGCCTGAGCTGAGCCTGAGCTGGGCCTGAGCTGAGCCTGAGCTGGGCCTGAGCTGGGCCTGAGCTGGGCCTGAGCTGAGCCTGAGCTGGGCCTGAGCTGAGCCTGAGCTGAGCCTGAACTGGTCCTGAGCTGGTCCAGACGCTGCACACGGATTCGCTAATACAGAACAGGAAGTAAACAAACAAACAGAGGAGTAAACAAACAGAAGAGTAAACAAACAAAGAGAGGAGTAAACAGACAGTTGGAGTTGTGTTGGGTTGATTCAGTTCATGAGCAGCAGCTGATCTTCATACGAGTCAGTTCTGCGTCATGTGACTTGATCATGCTGCGGCGCCTTACAGCTCAGGTGTGGAACACAGAACGTGTTGAACAGCTACATATGAAACATTAAGATTCTGCTTTGCCGCTGATGCAAACGACTGACCTCCATCATGCACACCTCACCTGGCTGCAGGTAGAAGAACCAGAACCAGAGTCATAGTCATAGTCACATCACAGAACAGGATCCCACCTGCTCCTGCTG
Source organism: Caranx melampygus (assembly GCA_019059645.1). Lineage (NCBI taxonomy): Eukaryota > Metazoa > Chordata > Actinopteri > Carangiformes > Carangidae > Caranx > Caranx melampygus. The sequence goes on along the minus strand of JAFELL010001886.1, from coordinate 31,269 downwards.
TTCTGTCTATGACTGTGACGTGTGACCACAGAACGTCAGAGCCACGTCACTGAAGCTGTAACTCTGCTGCAGCTGTTCAATACAAACATGTGACAGTGCACCTGGTCTCCACTGAACCTGCTCAGCCCAGGTGACGACACCTTCGACCTGACGCTGCAGCAGCGTTGGAACAAATGAGAGAAACATTCATGTGAATCAGAGCTGGAGTCACACACTCACTTTGACAAGGTCAGGTTAGGACAGCTGTGTGTGTGTGTGTGTCAGAGAAAGAAAGATGGAAGTGAGTGTGTGTTTAGCTGGTTTGTGTGTATTTATTTACTCACACACACACACACAGTCAGCCCCAGTCAAGTGTCGATGTCTTTATCAGCGTCTCTTCCCAGGACGCCCGTCTGTTCCGCCTGACAGCTGCCTCTGATTGGGTGTTGATGGAAAACACCGTCTCCCAGAGCGCACTGCAGCCCGGCTGTCCGTCGTCCACACCACGCACCGGTGTGTGTGGCCGGCATGAGATTTGGAGTCAGCAGCTTTTGATGTGGATGAGCTGCTGCTGCGTCACGCTCAGTGGAGCCACGCACCGCAGCGGCCATATTGATGGTGGTGTGTGTGTGTGTGTGTCTGTTATAGAGTAAAGAAATGCTCCATAAACATCAAGATGTGGAGGTGAGCTCCCCACCCCCCTCCTTGTGGTTGTATCCCTCCACCACTCAAACTAGTCCCCGGTTACATCCTGTTTATCCAGAGCCACAGAAATATACACAACCTCTGTATGGTCTCTACTGATCACTGTGACCTCTGACCTTTGCTCAGGCCTCACCCCTGAGAACACAGCACAGAAAACTCATGATCCACAGAGCAGATTGGTTTTGGATGTATTGATCACATCAGATGTTCATGAATTTCAAAAGAAACCTGTGTGAGTCACATGACGCTTCATCGCTTCATCAGCTCTGAGTGCAGGACTGGTTAGACTGGGTGCCCCCCCCCACCCACTGAGTTACCTCAGTGAAACACAGCCGTTAAACACAGACTCAGTTATAAAGATGCTGCTGGTGCAAAGGCAGGAGGAGGAGGAGGAGGAGGAGGAGGAGGAGGAGAGAGGAGTTCACAGCAGGAGATCAGAGGAGGACACTGTCTGACGAGAGAGAGGTTATTAAAAATCCATTACTGAAGCAATAACCTTTATTGACCTTTAAATTAACCCACTATGAGTTCATTCACCTCCTGTGATGTCTACAGTGACCCCCCCCCCATTAAAAGCAGGAATGTGACAAAATGGCTCCTCTCCACTGCAGCTGAAGCTTTTTCAAACGTCCTAAAGAAGCTAATGAGAGTGTGTTTATGTGTTAATGGTGTCGAACAACATCCTCCCTGGATATATTACAGTCATTCTGTGCTGTGAGGCAGCAAACATCTTACTTATTGGCCTTTTAAAAAATGGAGTGGGGAGGAGGTGGAGGAGGAGGAGGAGGAGGAGGAGGGCGGCGGCGGTGGAGGCGAATCCGAGGAGGAGCTGCAGCTTTAATCATCATCACGGGCCGGTGACAGTGGGTACACACCGGGCCAGACAGCAGAACCAAGGAGCCCATCTGCTCCTCATACACCTCAACAATGAGCCTGTAATCTGAATAAATGGGCCTCCTGCTCGGGCCCCCGCTCCTAATGGCTTCACTCATCACACGGAGCCATGAGGAGGGGATGAAGATGAAGGTGAAGAGGAGGGGGGAGGAAATGGGAGCGATGAGGAGTGAGAGGAAGATTTAGTGAGGTGTCCAACTCGTCCTCTTTCTTCAACTCTCATGTGTCTCTGGTTCGTCTCTGGTGAATCCTGAACCTCCTGCTCCAAAGACCGGCCTCTCCTTCTACCTCTCCTTCTACCTCTCCTTCTGCTACGCCTCCTTTACGTCACGTCAAAGTACGTCAGAGTTTTGACGTAAAGAACGAACGCACACGAGGGAACGATGGATTTAAGGTCTGATTAGTGTCAGGAGGAAAAACAGGAGGCGGAGGTTGGTTAATGTGGTGTGAGTCCAGAGAGGAGGTCTGTGACCTTTGACCCCTGACCCCACCTGAGGACCAGCACCAGGTGCATGAGGAGGAGGAGGAGGAGGAGGAGGAGGAGGAGGAGGAAGTGAACCAACAAACAGTGAGAGGAGGAAACAGAGACGAGCGCGTTGACGATGATTAACATGCAGAGAGTGAAACAAACATTCAGACCCTGACGCTGCCGACGGTAATTGGTAAGTGGTGCAGAGGGATCATGCAGCACAGTGTGTCTCTGCCACACACACACACACACACACACACACACACACACTCACAGTCATGTAGTACTTTAAAAACAAACAACCACCGTCCTCGTCAGACTAATCCCAATTATCTTTGAAGTGAACACTTCAACTGCATTTAACAATTAACTAAAAGCTCAGAAACAGGCTCATTAAAAAGCTGCTACAGACGCGACGCTCCTCTAACTGTGACATCATATCGCCATCACAGGCCGACGCTTCAGTGTCCAAGCTGACGTCCACTCTGTCTGCAGTTTATCTGGCTGCTGCCCCCGCCCCTGTGTGCTGTGGACGACAGCTCTTATACTCCGCCTCCTCCTCGGCCTCTCGGCCCAGCGGCCTCTGCAGCTCCTGTTATTACGTCTTGTCAGGTGCAACTGTATCAGCTGCTCAGATCCTGATCCTTCGCCTCCTGCAGTCACAGCCACAGCCCCCCCCCCCTCCCCACACTCCACCCCCCTGCACCTCCCCACCTCCTGCTGATCGGAGCTGGATCACAGCTTCAGTCTCAGCTCTCATCACTCCGCCTCACTCATGTTCACAGCCAGCAGGAGGGCTGTTCCCTGGCTGAGCTCAGATCAGCCTCGTGTTCATATCAGTAAACTCTGTCTCACTGTTTCTTCTCTGCAATCTGCACCTGCAACAATCGGCCAATCAGACGCCTGGAAGCAGCAACAGCCACCAACACTAGTGCTCCAGCTCACAGTGATGACAACATCCAGACTGCAGCATCTCCACACAGAGGTGTTGAACTGTGTGTGTGTGTGTGTGTGAGAGGCCGGAGCTCAGACTGAGGATAAGACGTGTTACACCACCAGCAGCAGCAGCAGCTCCACCTTCACCTTACCTCATCACAGTGGCGGTGTAGTATCATGTTGCCCGGTGATGTCACGGTTACCAGCTGCTTATGTAACGTGTTGTTCAGCACCTCCCAGTACAACAACAAGAGAGGAACAGGACGGATTCGTTTAAGTGTTTACCACAGAGAGAGAGAGGAAGCTCCAGCTGCTTCTGACCATCTATGTACTTAACACCCCCCCCACCCCCCACCCCCCACCCCCCCATATTTAGCTCCAGGTCTGCAGCCCTGCACATTTCTGATTGGTCTCTGTTGTTTCACCTGTGGTGTTTAAAAGTCGACTGTTTACATCTGACTCAACACTTTGTGAAGTTCTGCTGGTTTTTCAGGTGAGAAAGTTCCCGTTGAGCAGAATCTTCCCAGGAATCTAGGTTGCTGTGGAAACACAAACAACAAATGGGCCAAGTTTACGTCCTGAAGCAGCTGGAATTAGATCCTCACCCAGTACAGGTCGATTGTCCGTGCTCAGGGCTGGAGGTGGGAGCCAAACCAACCTGAGATGTTCCACATCCCTCTGTATGTGAGAGCCACAGTATCTCCAGCTCTCTGCTTCAGGATGAACGTTCACTGAGCCGCTGGCTCCTCCTCGGTAAAGGATTCAGATCCTACTGATGCACTCTCTCTAAATCACCCTGAGTATCTGAGAGGCTAAACGCCCGCATCTGTTTATATCCTTATATTGTAATTGCCACCATCCTGTATCGACTAGACTCAAAAATCTATGGGTCCTAATGTGATTTCATTAAGATACAATCCTGGTGAGCTGCTCCCAGACAGATGCTGCAGAGCTGGAGAGTCGATCGGTGAAGTTCTGCTGCAGCATCCGTCATGTGAAAACCTTCTCGAGGCCAGAAGACATCGAGAATCATTTAGGCAGCCTGCACTTATCCCTAATGCTTTTCTCAATGATCTGCTCCATGTGAATTTACAGCATCAGGTGAGAGAAAACTATCTGACTGGTTTCATCCAACAGAACATTAACTATGGATCAGGGGAGGAGAGGAGGAGGAGAAGGAGGAGGCATCACCTCCTCCTGAGGAGAAAACCTCTGATCTCTGCTTCAGTGTAAAGGAGGACGTCGAGGAAGCGTCAGTGATGAAAGCTCGAGCAGATACGTGGACATCCCATAGAGACGCATCGCGCTGAGGTGTGATCAAACATTCAGGTGTCCATGTTTAAAGTAAGAGGTTGAGACGAGAAAGATCTTCTCTGAGATATTAAAAGTGCAGGTAGAGAGGGAGCAGGTGTGCAGCTGAGCACACGGTCAAACCAACACCACGCAGCCAATCACACGGTCATCTGCTGCAGCTCATCATCAGAGCAGGCACCAGCACCTCAGGCCGCTCTGTGCTCCATGTGCACACAGATCCACCAGAGACAACAACAACAACAACAACAACAACAACAACAACAACACACGCCCGCCTTGAGCCAATCAAAAACAACTTCAGCCCCCCCCCATCAGCTCTGTCGGTCACTCACCGTACTCAATGTCGTAGAAGACGATGAACTTCTGCCAGCGCAGCTCCTCCACCAGCGTCAGCATCACGTCGTTGAGGCGGACCGGGGGCCGGGCGGCCAGCGTGTAGCGCTGCCCCCCGGGGCTGGGGTTGAACTGGCAGGCGGTCCGCGGGGAGCCCTCGCTGTTCCTCTGGATGTACAGGTGCGGGATGTGCATGGCGTCCGTCAAGGACTGCAGGGCGCTGGCCGAGGCGCAGCCTGTCGACGTCACCAACGCCAAGATGCCCTGGTTCATCAGCTCGCAGGCTGGAGGGAGGGAGGGAGGGAGGGCGGGAGGGGGGGGTGAGACAGAGCAGAGTTATGTAAAATATCAGACATGTAAATAGAAATGATCAGTGGTTCATCATTAGCCTCAGTAACACATTTATCATGCGACGCAGCAGGAGCAGGTCTAATGTTAAATAATGTGTTGACCTGTGGTCGGCGGCTCAGAGGAGACCGCGCTGCGCTGTCATAAATCTACTGAAGCGTCTGACAGCTTACACCGATGCTCTCCCTTGGCCTGACCCACTTCTGAACCTCCACACCTGCACCAGCTCTGAATCCAGCAGAGTGCAGGTACCTGCATGATTAAACAGGCCGCACATCCAGCAGGCCAAGGTCAGCTGAAGGTCCGAGGTCATCAGGCCTCGCTGGGTTGACTGGCAGCTTCGCACCTGAACCTGAACCTGAACCTGAACCTTTCACTGCACACACTCACTAACCAGTTTGAACCAGAACCAGCGACCCAGAGACCAGAATCCAGAAGTGAATCAGAGTTTGGCTGAAAAGGAAACTGTGATGTAAAGAGTGTGAACACGTGTGTTACATGTAAGTGAATCAGTCAGTGAATAGATCACCAGCCTTATAAATAAAATGCACCTCAGACAGGACTTTTATTTTGAAATACCACATTTATTTCCTAGATCTTTTGTTTATGCAAATGAGGGGGCGTGGCCATCTCACAGCCGCAGCACTGAATCACACATTTATTTAGTCACTTGTAAATGTATATTTACACTTACAGCTAATCAACACTGCCCAGAGCACAGTGTTCAGTACGTTAACATTTAGCTAACATGAAGCCACAAAGCTAACACACGCCCACACACTAGCATTAGCGTTAGCATCTCCCTGCACACACTCTCACTCCTGCACCAGCTGCAGCTTCAGTGGTGTTTTTACTGCCGATTAAAGCTCTGCCCTCTGAGTCTGACTGCACTTAATCACAGAAATCATTTCCCTGCCCCCCCCCCCCCCACACACACACACACCCTCCACCCTCCAGCAGAGAGGAGGACCTTTTGCTTTCCAAACCAGCTCCTTGACCTTTTGCTGTTAACTCAGTGTCTCTGAGCTTTTTCCTCCTCTGAGGCCTCTTTTGCTGCGTCACCCCCCCCCCCCACACACACACACACCCCATGAGTTCTGCACAGAACACCAGGCCGCCACCTTTCTGAATACAGCACAAGATCTACCCTCAGATAGAGCAGCTACACCTCCTGAGGCAGCGTTGCTAACTCTGCTGCTGCTGTCCTACATTATAAAACCTGTTCTGGCTCTGGAACCAGATCCAATCATGTGCAAACCTCTGAGTGTTTTCAATCCACCCCCACCCCCCCACCCCCCCACCCTCAAAGCAGCAGAAATAACACATGAAGAACCTCTCGGTCCTGAATCGGAGCATGTGGACTTCAATGTTCACACGCTCCATTAAAGTCCAGTCCACTCTCCAAACACTCATGTAGCTGCTGCCCTACAATTACCTCGAGTGCTGCCTCACAAACACACTCCCTGGACGTGCACCGCTCCCCCGCTGGGCCGACCGCCCCCTGCACTTTTATATTATTCTCAGGCAGCAACTGTGCAATAATAAGAAGGAGAATCAAAGCTGTAATGATAATCTTCACTTGTAGAGCGTGTAACAGAGGACGTCACATGACAGAGATTCTTGCACTAAAGAGAAGTGAACTCTGGGAAAAACGGCTGCTCTTTAGGAAACGGTTTTAAAAGAGGTCACCGATTCTGTTGACCTGGTTTCCTCAGGCAGCTTGTTTCATGGCTGCAGGGCTCAGACTGTGGACGCTCTGCCACCTCAGGAGCAGGTAGGAGGCCACAGAGCAGCTCAGAGGTCCGACATGAAGCACCGAGAGAAACATGGAGGAGGATGGAAGGTCGAGAGTCAGACCTTCAGATCAGATCTGAGACGGTGTGGAGGGCAGGGAGGGGGGAGAGGAAGGCTGTGCTTTCAGGAGGTGGATCTGTCTGATATCTGAACCAGACTCTGGGTTTTACTTTGTTCAAAATACCCGTCTGAAGATCGTTATCAAACGACAAAGGAACTGAAGATGAAAGCTCTGTTCATTCTGGCGAGGCATCAAACTGACGAAGTGCTGCCATGTTTTTACTACAGGTCACGACTTCACGCTTCATTCCAGTGAATATCTGGTTGAGGTTTAAAAGAGAAAACCTCCTGCCAGGCTCTGCTGTTAATTACCTATTAATTAATGCCTCCCCCTCCTCCTCCTCCCCCTCCTCCTCCTCCTCCTCCTCAGGCAGAGCGTGATCGATGAGACAAACCACCGGATGGAGCTGGACTACACTGAGACACTGAGACACGACTCCTGGAGACGGAGACGCTGCATCGAGGACATACAGGGTTTTACTTTTATTTTCTGAACAATGATGAAAAACATTTGGACCCTTCAGACCCCCCCCCCCCCGGCTGGCTGGCAGCGACGCCCATCTTTGAACATCATGTGGACGTGACGGCAGCACTCACAGTCCTGTGCCTGGTTTGTTTCTGTTAAAAAGACCAATGACTCAATTTATCAATAAAAGCCACACTGAGCTGCTGCCCCCCCCCCTCCCCCAACCAACCAACACTCTGCACCTCTAAAGTCCCCTGTTAAAGGAGATATGGAGCTCCAGCTCCCAAATCCCTGCTCCACACAGACACACACGCAGGCGGTGCTGAGGCAGCACTGCTCCCAGCTCATCATCCTCTCTGGGCTCTTTCTCTTTGAAGCAGGTACATCAAACCGACCGGGGCCACAGGAGCAGGAGCAGGAGGCCGAACTGCAGACGCCACACTTTCACTTCTGTCTCTGAGCAAATAATAAAACTCATGTGAACGTTTGCTGCTCGTCTTGTTTTCAAGAAACTTCTGACCAAAGTGTGAGATGCTCCTTCTCTGCTGATCGATCACTAATAATGACGCTCTGGACGTCGACAGCACGGAGTCACTTTAAGTTGGTGAGGACTAAAGCAGCTTCCTGCGTGTGTGTGTGAGATGATCCTCTAACGCGATGATGCATTTCCTGTTTTACCCGAGCGGATTGAGGAGCACAGAGAAACATTAATCACGGCCGAGTCGCTACGAACAGGAAACAAACGAGTGTGTCAGAGAATCAGCAATCAGTGCGAGGACGTATTCATTACGAGTGTTTCCACGTCGTCACGGTCACAGAGACGCTTTCCTGCAAAAAGCATTCGACGACTTGTATGTAAATGTAATGTATAGGGGTGGGTGCAGGGTTGGGTGGGCGTGGCCTGTGCAACGTTTCACCAGGAACTGTTTTTATCTCACTGAGTTTAGTCTCTTGTTTATGTATGTTCTTCCTCTTCTTCTTCGAGGTGTATGTGTATTACAGTCTTATACTATAATAGAAGCAGAGAATGATTAGAAAAAAAAACAACAGCAGTCATGTGTTTGGCGATTAATCATCAGCTTCACTGTCATGGCTGCGTTCGTATGTCATCACTGTTAGTTCCTGAAGAGCTGCAGAGGCTCTTCAGAGTTCAGGTTGTGATCGTCTCTTCTCCGGAGTCTCGCCTCCTCTCACAGCCAGACGACCACCGTTAAGCCTCTCAGCAGCCTTTCATCTCCGGTTAGAGCCCGACTCTCTCTGCAGGAGAATATCTGTCCAGACTTAAAGGTCAAGAGATACTCCAAAGGGCAGCAGGCATGTTATAACTGAGCTTCCACCAGGGGGGATGTAAAAAAAAAAAAACACACACATTTAGCAGAGGCAGAAGAGCATGAAGCAGAGCCAGGTAGTCTTCCAGGAAAATATATACGGAGCGGTGGAGGTGGTGGAGCAGCAGCTGGCTGGTCGCAGGGACTCTTAATGTTTGATGAGTCAAACTTGGCTGCACCCGAGCTGAATCTCTCCAAGCTGAGAACAAACCGAGGACAGAGGAGGAGGAGCTCATCTACATTCAGCCGCTTCTTCTCTAAGTGTATAAAATCTGTCTTTATTAAGGGGACGAGGAACAGCGTCGTCAGCATCCGGCCGTTTGTGGGGAAAAGAGATGACGAGGCAATAATTCCACCAACAAAATTTAAAATTGTGGGAAAGATAATGAGACAAATGTGGCCTGTGTGGACGAGGAGATAATGAAGTGGTACTGAAACATTTAGAGTGTAATCTGGTATTAAATTAGTAAATGTTTTTTTTTTTTGCTAAAAGCCCAGAAGAGAAGATTGGAATCTGACTCACTGGGTCAATTTAATGAAAATAAATCACAGCTGGTTCCACACATGATGATGATGATGATGGAGGTCTGTGTCTGTGTGTGTGTGTGCGTGTGTGTGTGTGTGGAGGACTCTGGAGAGGACTCTGGGAGGCTGCAGATTCAGTCTTGTTTGTTTTTGTTTTCACCACAAACTCCACAAAAAGCTGCATCTCATTTTCTAATCAGATTCAGTGGGAGGATTAGTCACAGGCCGCGGAGCTGCTGCACTGAGGAGCTCGCTTTACTGCTGCTGGAGCTGCTGCTGCTGTCTTCACAAGTTCACAAGTTCACAAACACTCTGTCACACCAGCCACACCAGTGTTGGACTGCACTGGCTTGGTGTGACTGCTTTGTTGTGACATCACAAAGTGACAGGAAGTCCTGACGGCTGGTTTTAAGGCTCAGTGTCTGAATACAGGCTGTGTGCATTTCTCTGTGGACTGAGGCTTTGATACTTTCACAGTATTAATATAGAACCTAGAGCTGCTTTATAATCACACTACACATGGACGTCTACCTTTATACTGTATGGAGCTTTAAGACACACGTCTACCTTTATACTGTATGGAGCTTTAAGACGCACGTCTACCTTTATACTGTATGGAGCTTTAAGACGCACGTCTACCTTTATACCGTACGGAGCTTTAAGACACACGTCTACCTTTATACCGTATGGAGCTTTAACACAGTTCATGTTCTGCTCTTCCATTACACAAAGCTCCACCTCACCTCATCATTTTGTTGATGTGTCTCCGTGTGACAGGAACAATCACATTTTAACAAGCGCTGGAGAACATGGGACTACAACTCACAGTCAGTTGTGCTCTGAAATCACCGAGGACCAATTAGCATAATACACTAGAATGGGACTAATAGCTTTGGAGGCTTCAGAAACACAGCGCCGGTAGCTGTTGGGATAACTCACTCAGCAGCCGGCCGAAATGACTCGGGCTGCGACGTGACTCACTCGCTCTGTGAGTCCACAGTGAGTCATGGTTTCATCCATGCTAAATGAAGCCTGCGCAATATTTAGCCGAAGCGACTCCCTGTGCATCCTAATGACACTTACAGAGTGACTCCTACCAGACGGCGGGAGACAGAAGCCATTAGAGTCGGAACAAGACAAAGATCTCCCCCTCTCTCTGCCTCTCTCCTCCTTAGTGTGATCTTTATCAATATCTCTCCTCCAAATTAGCTCGGAGAAACAAAGCAGATTCATCTCATCCTTGAAGCAGGGGGTTATGGATCTGTCCTGAATTCCTCTGCATGGCCTCCTCTCTCCACTGATGATGATGATGATGATGATGATGATGCAGCAGCGAGGACTTCATGTATTATAGATGCAGGGCGGGTGCTGATGTGCTATCACATTCAGGGGATGCTCAGCCTGTACTGTGTGAGCGATTTGTCCGAGAGGTAAACATCCGTACAGCTGCGAGCCATTTCATTGGATAAACAGATGGTTTCCAGAGGCAGGAGAGGCCGACACCTCCTCCTCCTCCTCCTCCACCTCTCCTGCAGCCCGATGAGCTGCTTATGTAAACTCTGCACGTGAGGACGAAGGCGCTGAAATTAGACAAACGAGCTGCGTCTGATGCTCCTGTAGTTGGTTTTCTTTGCTAATTAGTTCATTAGTTTGCTTCTTCTTAATCACTACATTACTTCTGTTCTCTCTGAAGCTGAGACCAGGGACGTGTACTTGAGCAAAATGGAAACACAAGAAGTGATTCATTACAAATGTCTGTAAAATTAACCAGATATCATCAGCTTCATTTACATGCAAACTCCTGTTTCTGATACTGCAGTGGGCTGGACTGAAAACCAGTACACACACTTCACAGGACCTGATGGGAGGGGCCTGAAGCAAAGTCCGAGCTGGACCAGAACCAGAACCAGAACCAGGGTCTTAACTGCACCAGGACTCAAAGGGACAAACAAGTGCTGGTCTCCATGGCTCACAGTTATTAGCTTCAGCTAAAGCTAATGGAGTCACTTCATCTCATCATCATCTCCACCAAGGAGGCTCTGCACACTCACCACCTGCTGGGCTCTTTGTTTGTCTGCACGATGAGACAAAAAGCCCTGTATTGTTTTGCAGTGAAGTTGGAGGACTGAGGGGTCAAAGGTCAGAGAAGAAGCCGAGTGTTTGTTGTTTGTGTGACTGTCAGACTGCAGAGAAGAGTCTGGGCCACGTTAAACAGTAACATCAATCAAATGACCTGCAGCAGCTTCAGAGGCGTCAGACCTCCAACAGACAGAGTCACATGATCTCCACAGGTGCAGGTAGAGCTTCTCCTCCACGTTGAGACCTCTGATTGGTTCACTCCTCTCTCTCTCCCTTTCTCTCTCCCTCCTTCGCTCTGTCACTTCCATCTCTCTCGTTTCACCAGCTTGATGTCTCTCTCTCCCTCCTCCTCCTCCTCCTCCTCCTCTGGGGTTTCTGCTTTGATTCCTACTGTGTTTCTTTTCATCCTTTTGCTTTTCATCATCCTCTGAAGTTAAACTCTCTATCAGCACCTCCTTCATATCACCACATCTCCAATCAACCATCCCTCCTTCTTTCCCTCCCCTCATCCCTTGTTCCCCCCCCCCCCCTCCCTCCATCCCTCCTCTGAAGTCGACGTCTCCTCTCCGAGTCCCTGTTTCTTTTCTTTCATCTGTAAATTTTTTAGGGGCTAGAGCGTCTTTAAGAAGAACGAAGTCATCAGCGGCTCCGGAGGGAATCGAACCTCCAGCTCTGGCAGCAGCAGCAGCAGCAGCGGTGGCAGCAGCGTCTTGTTGCTCCTTTGGCTGAACTCAAGAAGTGAAGTCATATTAAAGCAGATATCAGTGAGAACACGTCTTTAAACTAAGTGCTTTGCTCCTTATTTGTGGTTAGTGATGCTGCGTTCGCTCGGAGATGAACCAGGAGCAGGACGAGCCGCTGTGAAGACAGGAAGTGATCCAAAACCACTCACCCACTAAAACTCTGCTTTTACGCACTAGAAAGTAAAACCGTAACAACCACAGATCTGAGATATTCATCATGTTGGATCATTTCCACACAGAGTGTTTCTTCACTTGGAGGTTTGGTTTTAACCTCGTCATTGTCTCTGATGTGTCACTGGTCTCCGCTCTGAGCTGAGCTGCTGCCTCTCTCCTCCAAATACAACCAAGCTGACATTTCAAAATCTAAATCAAAATGTTAAACTTTATTCTTCAACAGATTGAGACCAGGAGTTGAATAAATGAATGAACAGCTGAGTGCATTCCTCTGTGGCTGCGTGAGGGACCGATGTGATGATGAAGGATCATTAAAGTCAGATATGGACGAGTGCAGGTGCTTTATGGGTAAATGAGTAAAATGTCAACAATGTGCAGTTAAATCACTGCAATACTTTATACAAGAGAGGGGGGGGGGTAAACTCATAAACATTCATCTTGTTTCTTTATCACCTTCATACCAACACAAACACACAAACACACACACACACACACACACACACACACACACACACACACACCTCCCCCCTCTGTGTTCAACATGGCTCCCTCCGCCCTCAGAGCTCATTTTTCACCTCGGGCCGATCGGGTCTTAATTTCTCTCATGCTTAATTAAACTATCTATCTCCATGGATCTGTAGCCCCATTACCCATAACACCCTGCACCACCACTACACCACCACCCCCCACCCCCCACCCCCCGCCACCCTCCACAATGTCTCTGTTAATAAGGGGGTGAAATGAATGACCTGTAGAGATAATAATGCTGCAGAGCCGAGCTTTATTGTGGCTGACAATCCCCAGGCCTCAGCCTCCAACCACCGCCCCCCTGGACACTGTGTGTGTGTGTGTGTTTACTCATGAGTCCACACACACACGCCCTCTTTGCATCAGTGTGTGTGCACACAAGTATGAAATCCTTTTTCCTTCTTTAATGGGCAGAGACGCAGCGAGGAGCGAGCGGCCTGTCGCAGCTCAGACCAGAGGCGAAGATTAGCATCGGCTCAGATTAGCATACTAATGTTGGCATGTTATCATTCCAAATGTTAGCATGTTAACGCGGTGCTATTTAGCATGTAATCTGCCAGCACTTACCATATAAATACCCCCACCACGCTAACGTTAGCGTGAACTAGTGTGAGCTCAGCTGAGGCTGAAAGGACGATGTTTTGACACGTCGGTGACGCAGCAGGACGACGTTCAGAGACTCTGCACAGCATCAGGCTCATCAGATACACGTCATGCATTATGTGTGATAGAGTGTCTGTATGTATATAACTCTCCCTCAGTGGTTCATCAGTGTGATTGACAGGTGGGCGGGAGGCGGGACCAACAACAAAACACCTGTCCTCAGGTGAAATACGTCTGTTTAACAAATCAAAACGCTGCGTGACAGAGGAGCAGCCGAGCTCCACGCCGCATTCAGGGAACCCTGGAAATCCCATTTGTATGCAGCGTCGTGCGGCTCGTCGGCTCATTCGGCTCCCCGCCCTCCGACCCCTAAACACAGTGAAGAAGAACTTAATGGTGGTGGTGGGCTGTTACCCAGAGTTCCTCAGTCCCACAGGTGAGCTGATCGTTAGTGGGAATTTAAACATCGGCCCCGGCAGCGCTAATGTCATTTCACAACCATTAAACTGAGACACTGTGGAGCATTAAATGTGCAGGCGTCCACGGTGTGTGTGTGTGTGTGTGTGTGTGTGTGAGACATAGTGAGAGAGGAGTGTGTTCAGGGCGAGAGCTAATGATGTATTAGGGAGAACAGCATCGTCTCAGGGCGTCATTCATCACAGAGAGACAGCTGAGGGACAGAGCCATCAGTCAAACACACCACAACACACAGACAGACACACAACAGACAGACAGGTGGGGACGTGAATGTGGAGACAGACAGGACACATGGAGACGAGACTGACTAGTCAGAGAGGGACAGAGAGACAGATGTGGAGACGGACAGAGGAGGAGGACCGGTGTGTCCCAGGTCCTGTTGTGGCTAGGTGGCTAATGTGTTAGCATGAGCATTAGCACCGGTCAGATGTGTAAGTTCAACTCCACTCAGTGAGCTGCTGCAAACCAACCACAGCCCACTGGATCATTTTCTTGAGATCTGGAGGAAATGAATCTTTGTTTTCCAGAGATGACGACATGATGAACTGCAGATGTGAGTGTGTAACAGCGTGAGAGGAGCAGGAAAATGTCGACCAGCGCATCATCAGTCTCCTCAAACAGCTTCATACCTCACTGCAGGTAAAAACTGAACCACAACAGCACCAAATCCACTGGTCAGTGAAGGCAACACCAGCACCAGCAGGCCGACCTGGATCCTCGCTACCTGACAACGTCACCTGGAGGGAACCAATCACCTGAGGAAGTCTCCAGCCGAGGAGCCAATCGTGAGCCCTGTCAATCAGACTCGGGTTTCTGTGCAAACATGGCAACACATGAGTGTGTTTGTCTTCCACTCTGAGGCTCAGTCTCCTCTGTAAATACGGCAGCTCTGCAGGGACAATCCCCAGCGGCCTCATGACTTAAAGCACCAAACATGAACTGTTGTGCTGCAGGTCGTTCCCTCGACTCTCCTCCAAAACAAATAAGTGAATAAAAATGTGACGGTCGGTGATGAAGCGCTCACACACACACACACACACACACACACACACACACACAGTTTGTTTATGAGTGTGTTCCTGTTTTGTTTGTGTCTCAGACCCAGGAGGCTGCACAAGGAGACGTGATGCACGACTGAGGACTGAAGAGGAGGAGCTGCAGGTCTCAGGATGTTTGGACAGAAAAGATCTGGGAGTTTGCAAAGGTTTGATGAGAGGAAGGAAACTCATCCGGGGTTCGTTAGGTGTCAAAAGTTCAAAGGTAATGAAGGTTCATCAGCTGATTGACATGAACCAGAGGAGCTGAGGTTGAAGAGGACGTCTGTTCAGAGGTAAAGCGAAGGTGTCGTGACTCCTAACTCCTCCTGATCCTCTCCACTCGGGTGTTTGCATTTCAAGACATGAAGCGCTGGTGTCATGAAATTTCATGTGGCCCGGCTGTGGAGGCTTTAAAGCAGAGAGCGTATGGATCAGGATCAGGATCAGGTGCGTCTCCCAGGGATTAAAACCTCTGGGCTCGGCTCCGGGCCTCCTCGCTGTAACTCCTTCCTGCTGCTCGCTGCTATCTAAAGCCGGCGTCTTACATAAAGGTCGTTCAGCTAGAACATCAATTCTAAACCGAGGATTTCTGTACAGGAGCAGGAGGACGATTATTACACCTGAATCATTGATGTCGGCCCGAGCCCAGACCGACGGCTCCGATCGGAGCGCAGAGATGTTTTTGTTTGAGACTCCTCGACGGCAGATGGTTCTGTTCACACGATGAGTCAAACTCTTGACTTGTTTATCCCCAGAACGCACGCAGCCACAGAAAACGCACACAAAACAACCAATTTACAGATTTTGTGAAGCTTAAAATATTCAAACAGACAGTGCGCGGCGCCGTGTTTAACAACCAGCGGCTGCTTGTTGCTTGTGTCCACACAGAGGAATGGAAATGGCTCCGACTGTAATTGTGGATCTTGTGGTTTTGTTTGGCCAGAGCTCTTGGAGCCCATCTGCCTGCTGGATTAGGGTTCTGTGGTGCCAACAAACAGCAGCCTCTTCACTACCATTTGTCTCACTTGAACCGTGCAGACCTCCTTCATGGCAGCGCACCGGGTGGATCCGAGGGGTTTGGATCCCAGGGTTGTGTCTGCGTCCTGTTGTGTCGTCCGGAGGGACGCGAGGGGACAGTGTTGGAGCCGGCAGGGGGGCCGCTCGCTCCGACTCTGAACATGTTGGCTGCTGCTGCTGTTGTTGTGTTTGATGTGCTGTTTTGCCGCTCAGCCCTGAACCAGCTGAACCTGCCTCCCCTCAGGACAGCGAGCGGTGTGATATCATGAGGAGGAGCACAGTGTGCTATCGCTGAAGAGCAGTCGTTGGAGGGAACGTATAAAAATAAGCTGTGATAAAGGTCATCTGAGGACGCACTTGTTTGTGCAGCCTCTGTATTCTAATAGGGAGCGGGCAGCAGAAAACAACCCAACCTGCCGAACTGACGGCCGGGGGGGGGGGCGGATAAACTGAACTCTCCGGTCTCACGTCGAGTGGGGATGGAAGGAGGTGATGGAAATGATTTCTGTGACAACATATTCAAAGTATGCACAACTCGGGCTGACAGCTTTAAGCCTCGCACTTCTGCTTCTCATTCACTCCAGCTCCTCTCCGCAGCCCCCCCACCGCATGAGTAACGAGGGTTTAAAGATATTGTGGACGGTCACCGAGGCAGCGCATCGATTAAAACGGCTTTTAACTACCTTGAAGGATGGAGCTGCATCACATTTGCATTAATCAGACGCTTTCATATCATCTGACTGCGAGACATGTCAACATGGAACCGAACGGGACGGACAGCTCCTTCTGATCCAGAGTGTAAAATCTGTCTCTGTAAAAATCCATCAAAACACCGTTTCTGACCAGCAACAGTGAAGAAGCAGCAGCTGCAGTTCCTCTCCTGACCACTAGAGTGAGTCCGTCTCCATAGACTCCCATGTTAAAAGGTCCTTTATAGCCGTGTGGGTGATGTCACAGAGGTATGGAAGCCCTGTGTGGACAAACACAACCTTTGTTTTCCAGAGATAACAACAGATAAACTGGAGGTTTCAGGTTCAAACGTAACTTCATCAGCTTCATCATCTAGTGAACCTGATGTCGTCTCCATGGATACCAGATGATGACAGAGGTCCTGATCAGCATCATCTCATATCTCTCATATCATATCTCAGTGTCTGGAGAAGATGATGCTGTAATCTCAGGAAAGCAGAGGAATGTTTGTCCACTCCGGGCTTCCGTACAGACGTGACGTCCACCTGAGGCCCAGTGTTTGCGGTCGCTCTGTGTCCAGTCAGATCTTCGGGTCTCCTCCGTCAACAGTTGGTTCGGTGTAATGCGAGTGAACACGGTGATGTTGTGTTTTACATTAAATCCTGCCTCATTACTGAGCAGCTCACGCAGCCTGTGAAAAATGAGCAGGAATTCATTTGGCTGGTGGAAGCTGCTTTTGGCAGGTGCACAGGCTTGTTTACCAGCTCTTGGCAGGTGGACCAAGAAGTTAATTCTGGACCTCACCAATGGCCTTTTTAACGCACATCTATCAGCTAATTTTGATGAATGACCAACTAAACAGTTCATCACTCACAGCAGCAGCCGCAGCAGCAGCAGCAGCAGCAGCAGCAGCAGCAGCAGCAGCAGCAGCACGTCTGTCTGCTGCTGCTGCTGCTGCTGCTGCTGCTGCTGCGGCTGCTGTAGAGACACAGAGCCGAGCAGACAGATCCAGACCTGCAGCTAAACCCTGAAGAGGAGAGAGATCCAGCTCCAGTGTGAAATCTCTCTGCCTGTCGCCCCCCCCCCTCCTGCTCCTCACGCTCCTCCTCCCCGAGGAGCAGAGCAGCCCGGTGGTTCCTGTCAGCTTTCACAAGCAGCTGAGAGGAGGGGTCAGAGGTCACCGCCTCATCCCAGAAACAGAGCGGCGTGGGGGGGAAGACAGGCCTGGAGGAGAGGCTGCAGATCAAGGACGCACTCATCCGCCCGTCACAGAAGAGAGGAAGGAGAGAGGGAGGAAAGGAAGGTGTAGAAGGAGGAAGACGGGAGGAAGGAGAGGGACAGGACAAGAGGAGAAGAGAGGAGGGGAGGGGAGGGGAGGAGAAAGGAAAGGATTTAGATGGAACTGTCTGGTTTGAAAGAACAGATGAGAAGTGAGGATGGAGATGGCAAGAGATGGGAAAGAAAGAGTGGAAAGAAGAAGAAGAGGATGTATGAAGGGAAGGAGAGAGAAGATGAGGAGAACACTCAGTCAAAAGAGGAGAGCGAAGGAAGGCAGCAAAGGAAAGGAGGAGCTGAGGATAGACAGATGGAAGAAAAGGGAGGATAATGGGGTGAAGACAAGATGAAGAAATGAGGGTGTCAAGAAAAGAGAGAGAGAGGAGTAGAAGATTAGAGCAGAAGAAGAAAGGAGAGGTGAAGAAAGGGAGGAGGAGAAGAGGGAGAGAGGGAGAAAGAGAGAAAGAGAAGAACAGAATAGAAGAAATAAAGAAGATGAAGTGAGGAGATGAGAGGACAGATCCAGAAGAAGAGAAGAAGGAAAGAAGAGAGGGAGAAGAATATAAGAGGAGGAGGTGAAGACAGAAGAAGGTTGGAGGAGGAGGAGGAGGAGGAGGAGGATGATATGTGAAGCATCTCAGTGGAGTTGATTCTTTGAAAGGAGGAGCAGCGAGTGGAGCAGGAGCTCCACATCCATTATTGATACGAGGAGCGTGAAGACCAAAGACTGGAGCTTCAAACAGTGTTTGAGCTTCTCCAGTCTCCAGGGGGGGGGGGGGGGGGGGGGGGGGGTGGCTGAAGCCCCTACTGCTCCTACAGCTCCTCCAAACACTCACAACCGCACCCACAACAAGAGGACGGAGGAGGACGGAGGAGGACAGAGGAGGACGATGAGGACAGAGGAGGAGCTCCATCACCTCACCTCCTTTCTCCGACCATGAAGCTCATACAGTCGGAGCTCCGGCTTCCTGCGACAGACCCAGACTCCGAGTCTGCCGTGGGATTTCCCATGATGCACGGGGGCTTCCCTCTCCATCTGCCGCCATCACACCCCATTAATACATGTTACTAAGTCAGCTTCCTCTCTGCAGAGCCTGGACCAGAGCCGGCTGCTCTCCACCCCCCCCCACCTGTTGAAGCCAGCTCTTCTCTGCGGCTGTGTCACATGATCACTTCTGTTGTGATGTGGCTCCAAACGAGCAGAATAAGTTGACCTGACCCATGACAGCAGGTCAGAGAGCAGACGGCGGCTTCACTCTGCTCACACACATTATTACAGTCAACGTTTATAACTTCAATAATAAAGGAAAGTTCAGAACCAGCAGAGTCCTGACTGGTGCAGCGAAGGACTGGTGCAGCGAAGGACTGGTGCAGCGAAGGACTGGTGCAGCGAAGGACTGGTGGAGCGGTGAAACTCTGCAGTCACGTATTGGGCCGTAACTTTTCACTGTGAGACGTTCAAGTGCCTCTGATTCCATAACAAAAGGTTAAACGGTGAAACAGCTGCCAGATCAGAGCGGATTAAATCAAATAATGAAAAGACGATGTCGGCTCATGCGTTACCACTGTGTATATATGTGTGTGTGTGTGTGTGTGTGTGTGTTAGTTAATGTGAGTTGTACCGCAGGGGAAGAGGCTGCAGTACAAAGACAGAAAGAGTCACATCACTGAGCGCTGATTTAAAAGGACAACTCTGATAAGGTGGTGCCATTTGCAGCAAACTGACATTTACCAGCGGCCGACTGAATGAAGCCAAGGACGACTCTGTAACAGCGAGAGGAGCGGCTCCAGCGGAGGACGCCGCCATGCAGCGACAACAGAGACGACGCCGACATACAAATGGAGCTAAAACAGAACATTACGTGTAATGACTCCTATAAGAATATTAATGGATCAGCAGCTTTAATGCTGCAACTAAAGTCAAGGTCAGCATCAATCAGCTGCATGTAAGACTCGTGCAACTGCAGCCGCTGCCACGGCAACTGTTACCAAGCAGCTCAAGGACGAGACGAGTCGATCTGAGGCCATAAAAGTGAAATAATGCAAATGTATGGATGCGTTTATGTTGGCGAGAAGCGTCCGACAGGAAATCATGACAGCGGCAGAAGAACAATAAAACATCTTCTCTGTCAGGACGACGACATGACGCGACTGTAGAGCGAGAACAATGAAGAATGATGAAGAGCAGCGGAGCCACGCGCAGGGACCCAACCAGGTCCAGGACTTCAGCGTCCTCCTCACTCTAGATATTTTCTCTCGCTCATGAAGTTGGAGGTTCGTCGGTTCGTCGTCAGTGTCTCGGGGCTCTGCAGGGTTTCTTCTCCAGGTGTAAGAGGACGACAGCAGACAGAGAGGAACAACGTCACCTTCAGCTTCTACAGCAGGACAAGACTGAAGCAAACAGAGTCCGAGCAGCAGGGACAGGCGTGGAGTCAGGTGCAGATGTTAGAATGACTGTTCATCATGTCGACCATGTGACAGGTTCATGCTGGTGTGAAGGCCACACAGACGTGTGAAGGATCAGAGAAGCTGGAGTCAGTATCACAGAGAGCCGATCCATAATCAATAAAGGCTGGAGGGTGAACTTGAAGGAAACAATGAGAAGGGACGTTGACAGGAAGAAATCTAAACTTCACTGTGAGTGTGTGTGTGTGTGTGTGTGTGTGTGTCGCTCCCAGACACATGATTATCATCAAGGTCGAGCCGTCGGTGTGTTTCCTCTGATTTATGAGCCGCTGCTGTTGTTGAGGAAAAACTCAGGACGTCCATTCAAAACAATCAAACACTTGAGCTTTTTGTCCAAACATCTCCATACGGACACAAACACACATTCACACACACACACACACACACACACACACACACACACACTGTAGTAACAGTGTGTGTGTGTGTGTCTCCATCAGCAGGAGAAGAAGTGTTGTAACTCTTCCGCAGATATTTCAGAATCTGTCTTCAAGTGTGTGTGTGTGTGTGTGCGCAGCAAACAGCCTGAAACAACAGCAAACACACACTGAGGCTCATCAAAGAAAAACATATCCCTTAAAATCATGATAACACACTCATTGTTATTTATGAAGCAACAAAGAGAAGAAGATTTCAGCTCGTCTGAAGTGAGCGTTTACTGCTGCTCTCTGTTTGTATGACTGTAAACACAGTGACACACACACACACACACACACACACAGAGGGGGTAAAGCAAGGGGAAGGTTAGAGACGCTGTGATGGAGAGAATAACAGGAAGTGAAGTGTGTCTGTGTCCATACAATGTCCTCATATGATTGTGATGATTATCTTCAGCACTCGTGTCTCCTTCACGGACGACTTGTCACACACAGACAGACAGACTATTGTGTCAGTGCTGATGTAATGACACAACCCATCTCCATACAATCAACACACACACACACACACACACAGTATGAAGCACCTGCTGGTGTAATTCAGAGCAACAAGCAGCTGCGGTTGCCGCGGGGAGGAAGGACAGGCAGCAGACGGCAGTGATAAATCTGCTGCGCGTCTCATCAGGTCGATCGATACCTCGGCCACACCGGCTCAAAGAGCTCATCTCAGGCCGCTGTTAATGACATCACAGTGTTTGGAGGAGGAAACTGAGCTGGAGACGCTGAAGCCATGAGGAAAGGTTGGACACACTGATCCTACCAGCACTGATGCAGTGTGATGTGATGATGCTGCAGCAGACGGAGCTCAGCCCTGGTGCGTCCCAGCGTCACATGACTTTCATTAACTCAACTTCTTCTTCTGCTTTTATCGTGTCATTCAGCTCATTTTAAAGTCAGATGACGAAGTTTGAGGAGTTTTCTGAGACGGTCAACATTAAGTGTTGCTCAGACAAACAGCCTCCTCCTCACAGTAAACAAGCTGCTGTGTGAAACACACGTTAAGCTGGACGAGCTCTGATGAAACTCAAAACACCGTGGATTCCTGCAGAAAGCCTGATAAGTCTGATCCTTAGAATAAAATTAATGAGCGCTCTCTCACACACACACACACACACACACAACTTTCAACAACCATACATTATTAATCAGCAGCAGCTCAGTGGAAACAGATTATAAATGCTCTGACAGCAGATGATTGACAGGTGGCCGTCTTTGTTCTCACAGGAGCCTCAAACTTTCCTGCAGCGGCATCGAACATGGAGGACTGTGGAGGCAGAGTGCAGGACAACCACAACCACGACACAGAGGAAACTGTGACGGCAGGAGGGCGAGCGAGCACAAGAAACAGCTGAGAGACAGTGAGCGAGGGCGAGAGAGCTCAGCAGGAACATGTGATCTGTATCTGTTGTCTTATCTGCATCAGCAGCTCCTGATGCTAATGCTAATGCTAATGCAGCTACGATCGACCGGCCCACGACTGGAGTCACAGATCTGATGTCAGGAAGTTGTAAACAACTGTTCAAGAGGTCAAAGGTCACAGGGTTCTGATAGATGAACAGATAGAAGAAGAGAGAAACAGTCTGATCAATATCACCTTCAAGGAGGAGGTCAACATGAGGGTGTGTGTGTGTGTGTGACACAGACAAGTGTGTGTGTGACACAGAGAAGTGTGTGTGTGACAGAGAAGTGTGTGTGTGACAGACAAGTGTGTGTGTGTGAGGGTTTGTGAGTGTGAATCTGCATATTTGCTTCTATAAACTGCACAAACAAAACTGCCACCCTGCATGAGGACACGGACACACACACACACACACACACACACAGCTATTAGCAGAGTGCTAGGTGCTGGCTGAGGTGTCAGACGAGCAGATGAGGTCTGAGCTTCCCGCCTCATTTCCATCCATTACTGAAGGACGAGGCTCACGGAGCTCATTTGGCTCCATTAGAGGCCGCCCGGCTCCGTCCAATCACAGCGGCCAAATCCACGCTGCACGCTCCAACGTCGCCTCCTCACAGCTCGCCCTCAGGACGCAGCAGCCAACGCACCAAGGTCAGAAAGATTTGTTCCAGATGAACAGGTCCGGTGAGGTACCACCATGACAACAGGTGTATTTATGAAGGGATGAATGGATGAGTGAGTGGGTGAGTGACCTCCTCCTCCTCCTCCTCCTCCTCCTCCTCCTCACATCAGGTCTCTCAGTGTCTCAGATCCCAGCTCTTTGCATGAGACTGTTTCCTGTTTCCTTCATATTAATGTTAATGAGATGTGCAGACTAGCAGGTGTTACAGAGCACTTATACTGTCTTATACTGGTCATGAGGAAATGATGTCATACAGGTGAGCCAACAGACAGGTGTCCCTGGTGAGACGGGGGGAGGCGGTGCACTGTTTTCTGACCGCTCCTCCTCTGTTTGAGGGTAAACACAGTTTGTGCTTCTCCATCTTCTGATCAGAGCGAGTCAACGCCACAGACCAACCTCCGGATGGAGGGAAAATCAAAACGGTAGATCTGTGTTTGTTGTCTTGGAGAGAGAGAACCGCCCCATTATATACACACACACACACACACACACACACACACACACACAGTAGTGTTTCCATGTGAGCTACAAAGATCAGTCGGACAAACTGTCTGTTTCTGTGTCCAGGGAACAGGAGGAAAAATACAAAGAGTTCTGACCAAACAGACTGTGTGTGTGTGTGTGTGATGTATATTGGTTGAATAGAAATGTCATGGTGTGTGTGTGTGTGTGTGTGTACGTGTGTGTGTTGCAGTCAACGCCTTGTTTTTTATCTGAAACAACACGTGAGCATGAATCTATGAGGAGGACGCTCTGAACAATGTGAGTCCATCTATTAGCACAAATACTCTGCTCCAACAATGAGGCTGCTTCACATCAGAGAGCAGAGCTGCAGCACAGCAACACACACACAGGCACACACAGGCACACACACACACACACACTCACACACACTCACACACAAAGCAAACATTTTCTAGCAGCTCCACAGAAACACATGCACCAAAAAGCTGCTGTTAACATAAACACGCAAACAGAAGCTTCAACTGAGACGAGTCAACAACAAGACTCTGGTTCTAACAAGCTCCAACACACAGACACACACACGCACACACCACACACACACACACACACACACACACACACGCAGTCTGCCATTATTCCTCTGCCCTTTGAAGATGGGAGACAGAGCTCTTGCATCAGCTGTGGATTCGTGCTCGTCTCGTTCCAGCGGTTGTGACACAGAGTTGAACTTGTCATGAGCCTCAGATTAACTCACTGGACAAAGCAGGAAGTCGTCCCCAGGCCCCCCCTCCCACACACCCCCCCACCCCCCACCACCACCACCACCACACACAAAAACAACTGTTCAAATTAGCCTGAAAAGCTGCAAAGCTGAGGTCCTGCTGCACGACACCACTGTTTGTCAGGGACACTACATGAGCACGTCGTCAGGTCTGATTACAGAGCAGCTGATGACCTGTGTGTGTGTGTGTGTGTGTGTGTGTGTGCATGTGTGTGTGTGTGTGTGTGTGTGTGTGTGTGGGACTGATGATGCAACACAGCATGGACCCAACAGCTGACACTGAGGCTAATGAGTGAGAGCAAGAATTAAGAGCCAAAGGTCAAAGGTCATGATGCTGTGACAGGTGATGTGTGCACCTTTTGGTGCAGCTCTCCGATTGGTTGATTCTTCCCGCTTCTACTGCATCCAGACATCGTTTCCATGGTAACGGACCACAGGAAACGGGATAAACACGACAACTTCCTGCTGCAACTTCCTGTGGCGACGTCTCCTCCGTCTTTACTTTCTCTCTCCCTCCTTCTTTCATTCTGCCACTCGTTCCTCTCCCTCTCCCATTCTGTCTCTACCTCGCTCGCCCCTCTGCCCCCCCCCCCATCAGTGTCTTTAATGAGCGAACTCCTCCCTCTCTCTCTAAATGAACACCCATCCTGCTGAAGAGGAAAAACTCTAAATAAGCGATCACTGCAGATGAACTCAGCTTCACCCAACACACACACACACACACACACGCAGACACACACGCAGACACACACACACACACACACGCAGACACACACACACCTCCATCCATCACTCCCAGACGCCAGTTTTCCTGCGCCCCTTAAACGCCTCATCCCTCCACTCACTTCCATTGTTCCCTCTGTCACCATGTGATCTCTCCATCCACCCCTCCACCATCCATGTTTACTCCTCTATTGCCCCTTGACCCTCCTCTCGTCTTTTACACCCTTCACACTCGTCTATGCTCCGCCCATCATTCATCCCTCTCCACCTCTGTAACGACCTTAATCCTCCTCTTTTATGCCCTTTATTATGCCTTTATACCCTCTATCATCCCTCCATACCCTTTTATTACCCTTTATACCCTTCTGTTATCCCCCTCTCTCTCTCTCTCTCTCTCTCTCTCTCCTCAACTCTCATTAAATGTTCATTTCCAAATAAAAAACTTTGTTTGATCTTTTACACCCTCCTCTTTCACCCCTCCATCCTGTCTCTATACCCTGATACCATCTCTTTCTACCTTCTATTGCCCTCTCTGTCATCCTTCACACATCCCTTCATTCCTCTCTAAATCACTTGGACCTCCTCAGTCAGTCCTTTACAGGCCTCTATCATCCCGTTAGTCAATTTATCGCCACTTTCTACCCGTCTAACAATCCTTTATAACCTCCTCACTCCTCTGTGATCCCTCCATCCAGCCTCTAAACCATCCTGACATCCGTTTATACCCGACTGCACTCCTCCACGAGTCTCTCTGTCCATCTATTATCCCTCCATCCAGCCTGTTGGTCATTTAGCTTCTCTGTGTGGATTCATCGATACCCCTCTGTTATTCCTCCTTACCCCCCACCCCCCACCCCCACCCTCTGCACCCTGAAGTGACCCCTATAATCCATTTCTTATAGCCTCCGTTCATCCCTTTATATCACACCATCATCCCTTTAACCTCTCCATCATTTCTTTGACCTCCCACCAATGACTTTAACCTTCTGATTTATCTTTGCCTCGACCTCTCTAGTCTCTCTCTCTCTCTCTGGAGGTTAAAGGTCAGGAGGGAAACTGTGTGTGTGTGTGTGTGGTGTGTGTGTTTGCTCGAGGCTTTTTGGCAGCTAATGTAAAAATAAGGAGATGAATGAAAACAAACTCAGCTCCATCCAGATGTGATAAAGAAGTGTTCACCATCTGAAGCTGCTGACACCCAGGCCGCCTCCTCCTCCTCCTCCTCCTCCTCCTCACAGGACAAAAAGCTGATATGTAACTAAACCAATGAAAGCTAAAAGCTAAAAATAGCAGCAGAGACAAAGGAGAGGGGCAGAGGTGGATCCCTAAAACCAGATCTAACACAGTGTTCATCTTCCACTCTTCGTCTCCTCGTGTAATTCTCCTCCGCGTCTCCCTGAACTTCCTGTTTACTGTTTCCTCCCTGTCTTTTTCTTTCTTTTCCATCCCTAACCTTTAACTTCCTCTCATTCTTCTCCTCCTCTTTCGCTCGTTTCATCTCCTACCTTCACAAATCACCTGCGTCTCCTTCCTTGTAATTTTATTTTTTCCATTTTCTCGTCTCTTGCTTCGCCATTATTCCTCCTCCTCTATCTTTATATGTTGTCAAAAGAGAGGGAAGGAAATAAGGTGGGCAATCGAAGGGGCTACGTGTGTGTGTGTGTGTGTGTGTGTGTGTGTGCAGCAGGATACTGGGATCATTGGGTGGGTTTCCATTTTCTGTACTGGTGAAGGAGGTGGATAAAGAATGAGATGATAGAACATAAATCATACAAACACTCACTGTTATTCACATGCATGAAACTGTGCATTTATCACACACACACACACACACACACACACACACACACACAAAGACCATATCTGCCTCAGAAGCCATTTTCAGGGTGAATATTAAAGATTTATATCAGACATGAAATGTTTGATAATAAAAACGAACATACACGACGCTCGCTCTCTGTATCTGCAGCTTCTATCAGACTCATTCTACATGTATGACACACACACACACACACACACACACACACACACACAGTCTCTACTTATCGTCCATCATCCATCTGCATCACGTCCAAACTCTTTATCTGATCTGCATTAGTCATAAACACACAGTGTAACACACTGGGCCGTTGATTAGAGCTGCAGAGTGTGGAGACATGAACCTGCAGCTCACCTGTGGTCACGCTTCCTGATTGGCTGAGGTCACTCCTGGACCAGAGTCCCTCAGGGCTCCGCCCTCAGCCCACTCCTCTACTCGAGATTCAAGTATGACCACAAATCTCTGAGGGCACTCAACACTAACAAACATCCACTCCAGTCAAAGTGCAAGAACACAACGAGAAATGAAAATGAGCTGCTGTTTAACAAACAGAAAGCAGCAGGGATGAAGGACACCCGTCTGTCTGAGGGTCAAAGGTCAAACTCTATAAGCTGGACTTGACTCTTCCTACAAATCTTCCTCATCAAACAACACCCTGGTTGGAGGTCAGTCAACATGTAGGGAAGAGCAGGACCACGTGGTGAACAGGTACAAAGTCAACCACCAACCAGCAAGGACCTGGTAGACAGGCCCCGCCCCCTCTGCCTCCAGCTCCAAGTTCCAGCTCTACGCAGAGTAAAGAAAAGTCAGCAGTTCTCCTCAGAGCCTCTCTCAGTGTCTCCTGCTCCAGCAGCTCAGCAGCAGGTGGTGAGCTCCACCCGTCACATCTCCAGCACCGAGGGCGTCTGAGGGTGGAGGACGTCGTCAAGGACGCTTCACAACACAAACACAGACTGCTCAGCTGCCATCTGGACGACGGTGGCAGCAGCAGCATCAGCAGCAGCAGACTGAGGAGCAGCTTCATCCTCCTCCTCCTCCTCCTCCTCCTCACTGTTTGTCTTTTTGCTCCGTCAGCTCTGAGACCTGAGACTTGGGCAGGTGCAGGTCTGTCCTCAAATCCCTCAAATGTCTCTTTGTGCTGAGTCATTCTTTGTACTTGTTGCTGAATCTGCTCTGCTCTGATGATGCTGCTGTTTCAGAGCTGAGAACATCCTCCTCCTCCTCCTCCTCCTCCTCCTTCTCCTCCTGCTGCTCTTTATTTCACAGCTCATCAGGTGACAACCTCATCTTCTCTCTGGGAACACGTTCTCTCCACAAGACGCTTGTTTCTGCTAATATTGTCACCAGACAACATTACATGAATTCTTAATGAATATCAGCGTTAATATTGATTTTTTCTTTCTTCTCTGATGCTACAACTTTTTTTTTTTGTACTTCCTGCCTCTGAGGCTGCAGGAGCAGGATGAGCTCTCATGAGCAATCGTTTCACTTTCTCCCTGAAGCTGACCTCAGATCAGATTCATTCCTGCAGGACGACAGAGGAGGAGGAGGAGGAGGAGGAGGAGTGTAATTACCTCTTGATCTGTTTGTTAATTTTAATGTTATTCTTAATATTTGAGTGCAGCTCCTTCCTGGGGGTGGGACGGAGGGGGGAGCTTTGAGGGGCGGATGGCTATTACAGCATCAATTAAACATCTGTCCATTATCTGAGGTCTAATGGCTGTGAAATAACAGGGAGCCTGCAGCAGCCTCACTTTACCTGACTTCACTGCTCCGACCTGAGTCAGTGGCAGGTTCCTTGTTATTAATGGATCACTCTGCTGCCCTTGCTCCGTCCTGTGTCCTTGCCAACCAGATTAAAAAGTCATCCTGCTGCCCTGCTCACTCCTCTCACTCCCCTCATACTCAGTTATGCAGAAGTACAGTAAGTATTTGCTGTTGCTAACGGAGACCCAGATGCAGCTGATGTTTAGATGTTTTGTAACAGAGACTGAACTGGATCCATATCTGTCTCTTCAGTTGTAAAATCTCACAACGACGACAACAAAAACGACAAAAAACCGAGAAATAAATGTTTAAAAGGAGTCGTAGAAAGAAAAAGTGTCGTAGAGTAAATTCAGCCATGACTCATCTGTCTCTCCTCATTCCTTGCCTCCATGTTTTCCTCCTGCTCTCTCTCTCTCTCTTCTGTCCATCGTCCAGCTATCATTGCTTCTTTCTCATCTATTTTCCTCCCTCTTCATTTCTCTCTCTCTCTCTCTCTCTCGCCCTGTCTCATTCTGGCTCTCTTTCCGTCCCGATTCACTCGCTCTGACCTTGAAATGAATAGTAAGGCACGCAGACAGACAAGACCGAGATGATGGGAAATAGATTGAAATGTTATGGAGTTGAATTTAGAGTCGGCAGGAGAGAGAAGAGGAGGAGGAGGAGGAGGAGGAGGAGGGGGGGGAGGAGGAGGAGAGGGGAGGTTAGGATGGAAGGAAAGAGATAAACTTAAGGAAAGTACAGAAAGAGACAAGGAGGAAAAGAGAGGAAAGGATGGAGAAGAAGAGAGGAAGGAAGGAAGGAAAGATGATTGGCACAACTGATAACTGATCAATTACTGATCATTCTCTCATTTCAAACACTGAACACCGACCGCCATAACAAACAAATGCTGCGTTCAAGTACCAAGTGAAGCCGTCTGGTCACAGTGGAGCTGCAGCTGTTGAGCAGGAATCATCAACATAGTGGACATTAATGAAAAGTGGGTTCAGGGTCTGTGAGCGCTGTGATTGGCCGGTTCCACTGCTTCCTGATGACACCAACAAAAGATGGCGTCCGCCTCTCCAGGTAACGTTGTGTTTACACAGTGAGAGCAGAGAGGGACTGTGTTTCCTGAGCTCTGGACGACACCCTGAAGCTCACACCCAGGAAGTCCAACTCTTCTACAGGTGTACAGACACCCACCACTCCTGCTCCTGCTGCTCCTGCTGCTCATGCTGCTCTGTGCTCCTGCTGCTCCTCCTGCTCTCTCTGCTCCTGCTGCTCCTGCTGCTCTCCTCTGTGTGGTCGAGTCATCGCTCTGCAGCTGTGAGAGTAATCACAAATGTGGAAACTGTCTCGATAGATGAATAAAAACAGGGTGATGGAGGACGAGGAGAGTCAGTAATGGGGGAGACGGTGCTGTGTCTGCAGGAGACCATCAGACGAGTCTGAGTTTGTTCTCTGAGCTGGATGTTTGTCTGCTCAGTGTTTGGCAGGTTTCCTCCTGGGAGGAGATGATTCATGGAGAAACCAGTTTACATTCACGAGGTCTGGACCACGGAGTCCTCCCTGAACCCTGAAGGAGACATCAGAGGTTTGCTCGTCTGCTTCCAGGAGTTTTTATCTCTGTGAACGTGTCTTCGTCCCTTTTGTTGGATGTTTGGTTCAGACTCAGGACGAGACCAGACCAGGTTTCTGGTCTTGTTCGCAGCTTGGTTTGTCTCCTGTCTGGACCGCCGGAGCTGTGAAGTGACGTGAGCGCGCCACCACCGACCAATCAGCAGCTTCTTCATGAACCGAGGTCGCTCTGACACAGAAGCACCAGAACAGAGACGTGTGGCTCGTGGCAGAGAACCAGCGTCACACTGCAGGCTGTGGTCTGCTGCTGTCGTCGTCACACCATCAGCTGCTACGCTGGTTTGTTAATGTGTAAACGTGCGTCGCACTTGTTCCTAACGGCGGATTGTTCTCCTGGGGAAGAAACAGCAGCTTTGATGTGGTGGAGCTCTGTTGCTGTTATTATTATTTTAATGGTCTGAAGTGGCTTTTTAAAAAACCTCTGATCAAACGCTTCACATCCTGCAGCTTGTTAGAAGAGACGTGGAGTGTTTGGAGAGGACACACAAACACACACAACACACACACACACTGTCCTACTCTGACCATGAACCGTCACTCAGCATCGACACCATCAGCTCAGGTTGGTGATAGATCCCAGAAGATCTTGTGTTGCCTTCACTGACCTCAGTAAAGGTCATTGTCTGGTTGGTGTTGTTGTCAGTGAAGATGTAAGGTTCCTCAGTGGTTCAGGGTAGATGGGCACCGGTCCAGGTAACCCTAACCCAACTGTAAACTGATAAATCCTGACGCTCCTTAAACACATCAGAGGATCTCCTACGTCATCATCTTTCCTCTGGACTTTTTTATGTGTTATAATCACATGTTATTACTGTTGCTGACAGTTTTGATTCGTACGCCTTCGATCAATAGTTTTAATCATTTCATTTAATGGAGTTTTATTCTCACTCTGAGTTTTTGTGGCTGATAATTAATGATTTGTGCAGCTTTGGCACAAATCATTTCAAACGTGGTGTCAATAAAGTTTTTCATGCTTTTCATTTTGGGGCATTTTGTGCCTTTTGAACCTTGACCTTTGACCTGCTCTTCCTCTGACCAATCAGGATTCAAACAGCTGAAAACTGAAGTTAACGCAGCTGCAGGTGTAACATGACCTCGTGCACATCAGGGCCTGGTATCGAACCTCAGCTCCGACACTGATCATCGATCAGGAAGATTTAAACAGAAGCAGGTGCAGAGTTGCCGCGGTGACTAACCCGCTCTCATACGGACGAGATGCTGGAACAGCTTTTGGCTTCTCCCTCCGCAGAAACATATTAAATGATAAAGAACGTGGCACCAAATTAATTCCCTGTCGATCAGCTCGTTGATAAATCGTCTATTGTTTTGACTCTGGTTGTGT